>JAVJAQ010002087.1:0-5000 GCA_032362365.1 Zygogramma bicolorata
ACGATGGCCGGCGCGAGCAGTCATGTCAGCAGTTCGGTTTGCAGAAAATATAACAAAACTGCAGTAAATTACTTGAAATGTGTAAAATTTACTAACATATATCATCTGAGATGTGCCAAGTCGGCGGACAATGTGATTGTACAAAACGACAATGAGATACTATGTTGTGATTCTGAGGTCAATGCAGAGGAAACCAGTGATTGCTTTTTCGAAGCACTGGAAGGACTATCAGATGACAAAAAGTTGGATATAGATATCTTCCGTTACACAATGAAACAGAAGGATACGATAATCAGTGAGTTACGTGACAAAATCGAAATCCCACAAGATCATATCGACCTATGAAGCAAATTCCACAATGCTGAAAGAAACCCAACGCAAATCGACAAAAACTCCAAACACGATATCCCCAGGCCTGAAACTAAAAAGGCTGGAAAAACTTCCAAAAATATGAGCCAGAGTATGCTCTCGGAAACTACCCAAGTAACACATTATATTGGTTGAACCCCGAGTTCAGATTGGTCCAATATAGATACATCGTAAGTGAAAAATTGATGTTGAACTAATATTATTCAATATTGAGAAAACGATATCTCATTATGAATATTTGCTCAATATTGACAATAAATTTCAACTGCATTTTGTAAGGTTCAATATTGATAATATATGGGTTTGATAACATATTACCAATATCTGAATTACCATATCAGGTGATAATGAATAATATCAGTTTAACAACATAGATATTTCAATATTGTCTGCATATTTTGTATATACTCAATTTTCAACATCGAAATCTAATGTATATTCGACATTGTTTGGGAGCGTAGATTAAAATATTGTATTTTCACGTTAGGTGGCATATCGGCATGATACTGCAATATAGATATGCGAATTCTGATATTGCTTGAATATTGTTTTGACAGTAGAATGAAAATATTCGAATAGTCATTTCAGAATCACAGCCTGAAAAGGGGTATCGGGATTTTGAAGGTGATCACTTGATGTATTCAAACATATATCAATATCGGTAACGCAATATTCATCACGAATTATTCCTAACAAAATTTGGAAAAATTGAAATATCGATATGTGGTGAATCTCAATACCAGAAAATTACGCCCAGAACATTTTTGCACAGCAAGTTTGATATTTCAAATCGGCATCACATAAGACAGTGATCCTTCAGAGTTTTCTCGAATATATTTCGTTGTTACTTTGTCTGGAACATAACTAACTTGAAGTCACCACATCTATACCACCCAACTCCTTCTTATAAACAAGTCTCTCCGTGCCGTAGAGTATATAGTGGTCGACCAAAATATTTCTCTTCTGAAGGTCGTGAGTTCAAGCCCCGCAGCAGCCAAAGTTTTTTCCAGGTTAGTATTCGGTTAGTTAGTCTAGATGAGTGAAATTTTCCAGTTGACTATTCAATAAAAAAGATATGTATAATCCCTAATATTATAAAAAAAAAAATCAGTGACATCAATCGAATATTCCTTTTTAGTCGTTATATCATTAACAATATTGTACCAATATCGTTGAAACGATATATCCTTACATTGGTTTCGAATGTTGATCCAATATCGCCGAATGTTCACATTTTTTTCGTGGCCAATATGATATCTACAATATAAGGTTAATATTTTCGTAATATTGAACCAATATTGGTCTAATATGTTTGTGCTACTTGGGTAAGGTCAATGACCCTGTAAATGAGCAGGTAAATAAAAATACACAAATATCGGCAATGAATGTTTACGCTGAAATTTTAAAAGCAGAAACAGAAATAAAAATGAAAGATCTAGTTAACCCAGCGAATGATGATACTAACAGAGGAACCGAATTTGGACCATCAAAAAATCATGGGGAATGGAAACCCGTGCAGTACCGTCGCAAAAACAACTTATAATTGGACAAAACTCAGATTTGTCCATCGAAGGAGTACCTAAACTGGCAACATTACATGTGTGCCGAGTTAATAAAGAGACGACAGCAGAGGTATTGACGCTGATGCTTAAGAACCACTTTCCCGAGGTAGCATGTCAACCGATTGTGGCTAAATTTCCGGAAAAATACGCTTCTTTCAAGGTCACGATCAACGAAGTCAACTTCACCCCACCATCTGGCCGGAGGGGGCATGCATCAGCAGGTTTTTTCACTGGAAGACAAGACAGAGGACGGAAGTCTGACCATATTGAATGAATTTAGGGACAACCCATCCAATAAGGTTGGTGTTTTTCATTCAAATATCAGGTGTTTGTCTAACAAGATCAATGCTCTTGAACATTTCCTATTCGACAAAAACGTATCTGTATTATGTCTTAGTGAACACTGGCTAGCAAATGATAACTTGAATAGTATTCAGATCAAGAACTTCACCCTGGCTGCTTCTTTCTGCAGGAGAGTTAAAAAACATGGGGGCGTGGTAATATTTCGAAAATCCCATATCATGTCCAAAACTATTGAATTGAATACTTATTGTATTGATTCACATGCCGAATTCTGTGGAGTTGAAATTTCATTAATGAAGTGTGCTATTGTTACAACCTATAGATCACCAGTGGATGGTGATATAAACATATTTCTGGATGAATTTGAAGAAGTGTTACTCTTTCTATCTGCTAAATATCCACATATTATTGTGGTTGGCGATTTTAATGTCAATTTCAGAGTCAGCAGTTCAGTTCTGACTGAACTAATATGTTTGATCAAATCTTTCGGTCTAGAAGCTACCATTGATGAGTACACAAGAATTAATATAAAAACAGGAACAAGGTCCTGCATTGATAATGTCAGGACTAACTACAACTCTGACATTTATGAGTCGGGTGTCGTAGAAACGTGTCTTTCTGATCATCTTGCGCAATTTATTCTGATTGATAAACCACTCTGTCAAAAACCCAATAAAACCCTAAGGAGAAAGCTGACTCCCCCCAAGATTGAGGAATTCAAAAAAGACATTTCTTCCTATAATTGGATATTTTCAAATAATCAAATGACGTGGAGTTGTTATCAGAAACACTGATGAACACTCTGAACTTTTATGTTGATATTCATTTTCCTTTGAAAGCCCAACCAGGCGACCACTCTCCACACCCTGTTAATTTTTTTAACCACAAATTGAGAGAAATGAGAAATACTCTTACTTCATTGAAAATCATTAGCGACGCCTCTAACAGTGATATGAAGAAAAAACATATACAGATTATACAAACGAGAATACAACTCTGCTTTAAACGGGTCTAAAAAACTAGCATATAGTAACTACATTAAAAGATCTCAGAACAGATGCAGAGATTCCTGGAAACTGATAAATTTCGAACGGAACAAAAACGTAAAATCAAATTTTTCTGAGTGTAAATTGACAGCGGACGAATTTATCAATTATTTCTCATCTGCAGCTGTATTGATAACCGAAAGCCTGACGGCTACCGATGGGGCTGCAAATTCTTTCTTGAGAACATTACCAAGTAACAGAAATTCATTTTTCTTTTTTCCTGTCAGCAAGAAAGAGGTACTTGATGCTATAAATTCTTTGAAAAACACCAGCTGCTATGACTCTCACAATTTGAACAGTTCAATTGTTAAAAATATAAAAGATATAATTGCTGACCCACTTACAAATCTATTTAACTTATGCTTCTGTGAAGGGGTTTTTCCTGAGGTTTTCAAAAAAAGCAGAATTATTCCGATCTTCAAAAAAGGTAATGTTGATCTACCTGAAAATCACCGACCAATTTCGATAATTCCAATTATTGGTAAAATTTTTGAAATCATCATTTAAAAAAGGGTGACATCGTACTTCGACTATAACAATTATATTAACGACCAACAATTTGGATTCAGGAAGAACCGCTCCACAATACAAGCCGTTCGTAAACTGGTGTCTGACATAGTAGAGAGCTTCGAAAATGGCCAACAAACTGTAGTAACTCTATGTGACCTCAGCAAAGCCTTCGACTGTGTTCCGCATCGGGGCTTACTTGTCAAGCTTGAACTCTATGGAGTAAGAGGGTCAGCTTACTCATTTTTCGAGTCATTAATAAGTGGTAGAACCCAATATGTAACATGTAATAACAGTACATCGGTGTGCAAGCCGATATCATCAAGAGTGCCCCAAGGATCAGTTCTTGGGCCACTCCTGTTCATAATATCTATAAATGACATTTTCTATCACATCAAACCATCCCAGTGCATCCTGTTCGCTGACGATATAACTTTTTATAATTCTGCTATGAATCTAACAGAACTTCATCAGCAGGACGTTGAAGCATCTAACAGAATCAGCGAGTGGCTCACCCCTAACAAACTGATTCAGAATGACACAAAAACACAACAAATTACATTTTCAACCAACACGCTTCTTGCCTCAGACGTACCAGTCAAGCTGTTAGGAATCAGCCTAGACAGCAAACTGAAATGGGATGAACACATTGACATTCTATGCAAAAAATTATCAACTCAAATCTTTGTACTCAGGCGACTCTCATCTAAGCTATGGCGTAATTTTATGGGGGAACTCTACCCACGCAAATCGTGCCTTCATTCAGCAGAAAAAAGCAGTCAGGGTTATCGCCAAAGCAGGTTATAGAGACTCGTGCAAATCGTTACTCATATCATTGGGAATACTGACCCTAACTGCCCTTTACGTTTATTACTGTTCGATCGAAATACATAACCATATCCAGCGCTATAACAATTACAAATGTTCACACAGCTATCCCACCAGAAATGGCTCCCAGCTTATCAATCCTAGATTCCGACTCAATATTTCATCAAAAAATTCAATAAACCTAAATATGTATAATAAAGTGCCTGAATCATTCAAAAAGCTCAACTCCTCTGAATTCAAACGAGCGTTCAAACATCTTCTACTGAAACATAGCTTTTATACTGTAACTGGATATCTGTCAAGTGATCTATCAGACTATAATATTGTGTAAACACCCTGATAAGTGAAAGCACCCATCTTATTATCCTAAACATATTTTGAACCA
>JAVJAQ010002087.1:7500-10716 GCA_032362365.1 Zygogramma bicolorata
AACTTGTGCGAGCAATGGATCAACGAGGCCTTACCTTTTAACGTGCGATTACCCAGCACGGGCCTTGCTGTGATCTCAATTGCGATAAGAGCAAAGCTGAAACAGAATAATCAATCTAACTTTGTCATTTTCGATTGTCTGTCTTTCATATTGGAGTCAGATATGACTTCGGTGTTTGAAAGGTCATAAGATCTCTTTCTACCACGATATCGTCGTTCAGTTCCTCTCTGGAGCTCGAGTAGAAGGCTTTAGGGATCCTTTCACCACACTTTCCATTTATATCCGTCTCTATTTCGGTTCTGGCTCCATCTAGAGACCTATCTGCCCGAACTATCATCAAATATCATCACTTGCATTCGATATGGCCTTGCTGTGATCTCAATTGCGATGAGAGCAAAGCTGAAACAGAATAATCAATCTAACTTTGTCATTTTCGATTGTCTGTCTTTCATATTGGAGTCAGACATGACTTCGGTGTTTGAAAGGTCATAAGATGCATCTGTGAATAATGTTCAGGCACACTTGAATAAGGTGAGTGAAATAGTTGATAATAATCCATCCGATGAATTCGTTGTCATCGGCGATTATAATAGACCCGATTTGATTTGGGAATATAATACTGAGAGGAAACATTACTTTCCGAGAAATGTTGTGCATGAAGTCGATGAAATACTTATCGATTCTTTCAGTATGTTAGGAGGTTTTCAATTTAATGGTGTCAAAAATATGAATAATAAATCCTTAGACTTAGTTTTTTCAAACTGCGAAGGTATGAGTGTTACCCGATGCGATGTTCCTTTTGTTGTAGAGGACTCTCATCATCCATCTCTGAATATTGATGTTCAACTGAATACATTGAAATTCAACAGAAAACCTTCATATGAGAAACTCAAATTCAAAAAAGCAAACTATCTAGACATAAATAACAAATTAAGTGGCATAGACTGGCATAAAGAATTCGAGAAAATGGATGTTGATCAGGCTGTAGAAAAATTTTATGAATTTATTCACCGAATTATCGAAGAGTTTGTTCCTTCGAAGATGGAAAAACGTTGTCATCCTATCTGGTTCACCAGTAATACTATAAAATTGATTAGAGAAAAGGAGAAAATGCATAAAAAGTGGAAATCAGATAAATTGGATTTAACCTATGCTAGTTTTTCTTCGCTGAGGAGACAGGTCAAAAGAAGTATTGAAACTGATTATGAAAAGTATGTGAATAATATTGAAAACGGCATATCTGAAAATATCAAATGTTTTTGGACTTTTGTGTCCAATAAAAAAAACAGACAATCACTTCCTACAAATATTAAATATAATGGTATTGAGATAAATGGTGATGAAAGAATATGTGAATGTTTTTCTGAATATTTTGGTTCTGTTTTCGAGCCAAACGATACCCCCTCAAATATACAAATCAGGGAAGATCCAGATCATTCCATAAACATAACCTCAATTTCCACCACTCAAATAAAGAATCAGATTTTGAAATTGGACGTGAATAAAAGTGCAGGTATTGACGGAATACCAGTGTTCTTCATGAAATCATGCATAGATAGTATTATAACTCCCTTACATTTAATTTTCAATAAATCCCTATCAGAAGGGACTTTTCCATCTGAATGGAAAAAAGCACAAGTTGTTCCAATTTTCAAAGGTGGTGATAAATCTGCGGTTGAAAATTATAGGCCGATCAGTTTATTACCAGTGTTTGGCAAAATTTTAGAAGCAATAATTTCTGATGAGCTCTTCTTCAAAGTAAAAAATATTTTAGATTCGAACCAACATGGTTTTTTCAAGGGTCGATCAACAACCACCAATCTTATAGAGTTTATTCAAAACACATTAGAGGCAATGGACCAGAGAATACAAGTGGACGCCATATACACTGATTTTTCTAAAGCGTTTGACAAAGTTCACCACCCAAGTCTGATTGATAAACTGTCAAATTTTGGTGTGTATGGTGAGCTGCTGCAATGGCTGAAATCATATGTCACAAACAGAAAACAGGTGGTTCGTATCAATAAGTACACTTCTACCTGCTTGTCAGTAAGTTCTGGGGTTCCACAAGGGTCTCACCTAGGACCGTTGTTATTTAGCATTTTCATTAACGATATTGGAAACTGTTTCAAATTTTCGCAATATCTTCTATATGCAGATGACTTGAAGATAAGCAGTACCATAAGGTCATATGATGATTGCGTTAAACTCAATACTGATCTCAATAGGCTCCACGAATTCTGTAATATCAATAAAATATTCATCAATGTGAACAAGTGTTGTTACATAACATTCAGTAGGAACCACACAACTTTCTCACATCAGTACTTTTTGAATCGTACTGCTCTTAAACAAGAAAGCTGCGTACGAGATCTTGGCGTACTTGTAGATTCGAAACTAACATTCGAGCGACATATAGAGGCGATTGTACAAAAAGCATCCAGGAACCTCGGATTTCTATGTAGAATCACAAAAGACTTCAAAAAAGAGAAAACATTGACCCTGCTGTACTATTCTCTGGTCAGATCCCATTTGGAGTATGCCTCAGTGGTTTGGAGTCCATTCTATGATAAATATATCAACAGAATAGAAAACATCCAGAAGAAATTCATAAGACATCTCTCTTATAGATTTCATCATACTGACAGACTTTCTAACACCTACCTCAGAAATTTGAATATATATAGAATTGATAGTCTCAAAAACAGAAGAATAGTATCATATATGATTTTGTTGAAAAAAGTATTGAGCAATGTTGTTTCCTGTTCCTATTTTCTTTCTGCTCTAGATTTTTTCGCTCATCAACCTCATTTCACCAGAAATCAACATTTGTTTTATATCAAGCGTTATTCTACGACTTCATGCACAAACTCTCCCTTAAGAAATATTCAGTATTTTTATAATTCATATTTTTCAGAAACAGACATATTTCACTTATCTTTACGTCAGGTGCGCAACAATTGTCTTCGTATAGTAAGATATATTGCTGATTAATTCACTCAAAATATTGTTCCTTTTGTCATTAGTTGTATCACCATAATATTATTAATGTGACAGGAGAGAAAAATTCTCCCATTGTTGAAAATCGTGTGCAATGATGTATTTATCTTTTTCAAGCTTTAATTTAAGTACACACTTTGTTATTCCTTATAAATAAGTTGTGTTTCTCTGTTATTGGATTTGATATCTGTTGAGAAACCTATGAATAAATAAATA
>JAVJAQ010002090.1:0-15744 GCA_032362365.1 Zygogramma bicolorata
AACATTTCGAACGGTCTGTTATGAACTAAAAATCTGAATCAGGTTCAGGTGGTGTAAACCTCTAAGGTGAAACGCTGTCTGCCGGATATGACCTAACTCAACCTCAAACTCCTACTACTATTCAGAAGTAATACTCGAAAGTACGCGAAAATGCAGGCCTAGCATCAGTCCCCATTTTCAACAACAACTCCTTTGAATGGTAATTTTTCCTGTGATGGGATTTTTGAAATGTTGTTTTTTCTTTGTCAGCTGATAATTCGAACAGAAGCCTCTTCTCATAATACTGGGTGAATCGAAACTAGGAAAGTCTTTGTTGTTGAACTGTTCACGTATACCGTTTATATTATTTTCTACTCTCACCCGTAAATATGCTTATTTCTTTATAGTGAACAGATAAGTAGGCGATTCCTGTCAACTGGATCGTTATGATATCATATCCATGCAAGGTAGGGTATGATTTCTACCAATCAAGAGAACAAAATACTTGGTTACCAGGGACAACCTTGTAGAAACGTCACAATTCTGATCTGCCTATCCACCAACATGAAAGCCAGGTTGTTTCATTCAAGCATAAATAAATGTACTTATAGCTGAAATATTCTTTAATTTATTGAGTCAAGTTTGAATTGTCACAATTGATTATTTATTTTTTCGTGGAATCGAAATATTTGTATCTACTCTTCTCAACAATAATTAACTAAAATTTCATAGTCCAAATGGCCTAGTTCGTTGAGGCCCTTTGAGATGATCCACTTTGTAGTCGTTGGTTCAAGTCCCACCAATACCCGTTTTTCTTTGTACTATTTTCAATTTGATATTACTAATTCAATTTGTATCGTTCGATATCGAATTCAATAAAGATTCATTCTTTTGAGTTTTTCATGAATATCGAAAAAATACTCTATATCTGAAATTGGTTATCAGTATGATACTTGAAAGGGAGTTTTGGAATATTCACTTGAAAAATTTGTGCACTAGCCTATGGTATCGAGCTCAAAATTCGTCCTCGTGAGATATGGCCACCATATCCACTCTTTTGTGTGTTCATGTGTAGACTACCTTCGAAGGGTATTTACCGAAATATGGCATGGGTATATCCAAATGAAAAGGCAGTTACACCAAAGCAAAAAGTTTCAATAAGTCCATTCCCAGAAATTTCAATCGAACACTTCAATTGATATTGAGTGAAATATTTACACCATGTAATTTTTTTAGAACCCGTTAACGATAATATAAATTCTGTTGGTGAACGCACAAAAAGCTATGTATGATAAATCAAGCAATGATTATCAATGGTGGGTGTCACAGTACGCCTTATTGAACGATTGAAATATACTAAAATACATTCCTGGTGATTTGATACGAAAGTAAGCGTATAGAGAATAAATACTCTTGAATCACGGATAAAATTCTCATAAACATCACAAGATGCGCTTACCGGAAGAAGCCTTTCAACTATACATTTTGTGGAGCAAATGCTGGAAAAATACAAATTTGTATGAAAAGTAACATACAACATTTAGCGAACAACACACATTGATATATGTGTACCATTCATAGACGTTTGAGTTATTCAAAACAGCTATTTCCTTGGCTATAGGGCGCGACAGACGCTGTATCACATAGAAATCCATTTTTGTTGAAACGAACAAATCCGAGCCATTTCTCGATACAGGATATATTGTACAATTATTTTCCGCGAGCATCACTTGACTTTTGGAAGATTTCAGATTGTTCTCACTTGCATATTTCTAACGATATTTCTAGAGATTGAAACAAACGCTTTCTTTTATGCCTCGAAATGTTCGTGAATATTTTAGTATCCACAACATAATTTAGGTACATTTATTTCATACCGAATTCGAAAGTTTTTAAAATAATCATCATTTGTCATTTGCTATTTGGAATTGTGTTTGATTCACATGAATACCCCAAAAATATGGGAACATATCTAATAATACTTTTCGAAAGTCATAATTTTGTGGAAAATGATGTAATGATTCTATTACTGTGGAAATAATTGGGGGCTCCATTGGAAAAAATAGGGGTGGAGGAAAGTGTCCAAGGGTACAACCAGAACGGAGTATTTTAGTGTAATATGTGAAAGAAAGCCCATTCGATGTTCGACATGATGGCAATTTTTTATTATTCTATCTCTTCCAATAACAAAGATATCGATTGGTAAGATACCCGGTATTTAATACTCAGCTTAAAAAAATCGTTGAGATGCAAATATTCTCTTGCTATGTATGGTTTGAGTGTCATTCCATTCTACTGTGTGATCTCCATCGGCAATAAAAATGTGTTCTGATAGTTGTGTACCACTAACATGTCTCTTTTTGATGTACATCTTATGTTCACTCTCATGCACTTCAAGAGGCCTTGACGATTTACCGATATATTTTTGACCGCTTGAACAAGGAATTTGATAATAGTAGGTATATTGTTTACCAGATTGGAAAAGCCTAACATTCAGACAGACAGATATTGAATAATTTTTAAAAAATCGCGAATATTTATTCACAAATAAATAATGGTGCTTTGAATTTCGTAATAATATTACTTGGTTTACTATGGAAACTGCTCTCAGTCATTCAAGTAGCAGCCTAACAACTGTAAGGAAATATAATTTTCCCACAGTGAGGAAATCTTGACGTTTTCTTTGAGAATTTTCGTCTAGAATGTCAGAATTTTCTAGCGATTTGCGGAAGATACATTAATTTACGTTATCTGTTAACTTAGGTGGTCTAGTATGTGGCAGTATTGAACGAAAAGAATTTGTTGGTTTGGATGAAATATAGTTATCACCCTGTTTCCGATCCGCTTATTTTCAGACATTCGAGGGACATGGTTTGTTACGGGAAGTGTTGGTTTTATGTTTCCACTGTGGGGTATGTTACATTTTTCTATTTCTACCTATGTTTTTTTGATTTAGAAGCAGTTGGCGCAGCAACTTCTCGGGTTATATTAGAAATCTGGGCTTCTACACTTGTATATATCCATATTGATTCTTGATTATCTCAGATTGTGGTAGGGTACTCACCCAAAAAAAATTTAATCAAATAATCTGATGGCAAAGTGAAAATTGCAAAAGTTCTTTCTACCAACAGGTATGTGAAGATTAATTTACAATGGATTATTATCTCCGAACGAAGTTTCGAAAGAGTCCTGTATCGTTTGAACGTCATTTTTTTGTGGTGGATCAATATTTGTTCCGTAGTTTTTTGGGTTTGTAACCTACCACAATCTGAAAAGATAAGAATTAATATTGGAATCTATCAGGTCATGGTGATAGTTTCATAAAAATACTTCACATCTAATTGAAAAGTTAGATCAATTTGACATAAAAACTGAAGACGTGTTAGTAAGTTTCGATGTAGAAAGTCTGTTCACCAACGTTCCTTTGAAGAAAACTTGAAATTGTCAAATCAAAATTAGAGAATGATGGAACACTGATCAATAGAACAATATTGAATGTAGATGCGATCATGGATATCTTAAAACTTTGTACAGAAAAAAACATATTTTCAATTCAGAAATGATTTTTATCAACAAGAATTTGGTATGGCTCTGGGTTCACCACTTTCTTCAATTCTCAGTAATATTTATATGGAGTATTTGAGGATTAGTTCATAGAAAGTTATCCAAACGGTACAAAGGTGTGGTGGGGATATGTTGATGATGTTTTTGCTATATGGAGTCATGGTCAAAATGAACTTGACACATTTTTGGAACATATTAACAAACAAGAACCAACAATAAAATTCACATTAGAAATAGAAAATAACAATGAACTTCCATTTCTAGATGTAATGATAAAGAAATCGACACGCCATGTAGATACAATTGTATATCGAAAGAAAACACATACCAACAGATATCTTCACTACACCTCATACCACCACACAAGTGTCAAGAATGGTATAGTGAAATGTCTTTATGATAGAACAAAAATTGTATGTAACTCACAAGAAAAAATCAATGATGAGATAAAGTTCATAAAATCAGTATCGAAAGAAAATGGATATCCAGAAAAATTCATAGAAAAAACTTTGACAGAAATGGAAAATCTGAACACAGTCCACTATTAAGACATACAACCTACACAAAATACACAACCTGTATCAAACATTATACCTTATGTCCCTCGTTTGTCTGAAAAGATAAAACGGATCGGCAACAGGTATAATATTAGAACAACATTCAAAACAACAAATACTTTAAGATCAACACTCACACATACCAAACCGAATAACCCAACAGATAACACAAAAAATTGTATTTATCAAATTCCTTGTTCGTGCGGTCAAAAATATATCGGTGAAACGTCTTAACCATTGGAAGTGCGAAAGAGTGAACACAAGATGTACATCAGGAACAGACAGGTAGGTGGTTCTAAATGATCAAAGCACACTCTTACTGCCGACGGAGATCACACAGTACAATGGAACGACACTAAAATTATAACGAAAGAAAGCAATGGCAGGAAACGAAAATCAGAGGAATCTGCTTTCATCATGCTGTCTGGTGAAGAATGCATATCTATGAATTCGCTTGATATGGATCGCGGATGGCTGCCCCTCTTGAAGGACAAAGTGTTATGTCGGATTTGAAATAATTTGACAAATGTCAATCACGAATATTAATTATCAACAAGAGATATTAACATTTGAAAAGGAATTTGCCCAGAAGTTTTGGGAACAGAAGCAGATTAAGTTTCCCAAATGTTAACAGATAAGTATTTTCATATTATTTTGATTATTATTTTTATTATTTCGATAGGCAAAATTTGAGTTATATGAGAAGTTGCTGACTAATTGGACTTGTTCTATCCAGAAAGAACTGTTTTTCAGTAGACGCAGCAACTTTTCGGGGTAGATTGAAAATCTGCCCTTCTACACTTGTATAGATTCCAATATTTATTCTTAATTTTTCAGATTGTGGTAGCTTACAAACCCAAAAAACTACGGAACAAGTCCTGTATCCTTCGGGCGAAATGACTCGCTAAATATAATCGTACATTCAACGTAGAAATGCATATATGCTGTAATGCCATATTTCCAACAACATTTCCACCAAATCACATATCTGAAAGCAAACAAAGAAATAGGGATGAAATTCGAGCATATCTCGGAAAATTGAAACGTAAAATAATTCCAAACAATGGTCCTTGGAAAATGAAAGAACGGCTGAAAGAAAGGCACCGAAGGTTTGAAAAACAACTGCGAGCGGCGAACAGCCCTCTCTATCGCACCGAGACCTCTCTCTCTTCCCCGCAACATCGATAAAAACGCCCCATTCCACTCAGCAGTGCAGAAAACGAATTCTCGCTCCTTTTTAAAAGGCAAGAACCCCCCTTTTCTTTTTCTCCCGCTGGAAGGTGTATAAGTCGGCACCGTTTGAATGTCTGAAGTATTTTCAGCGTCTGAAATACCGATCAATAAAACATCTGAACGCAGGCGAGTTTTCATTGGTTCTGGGCAAGGAGTTTTTCCCCCACTTTTCCGCGGAAATGTCCGTCAGAAAGGTTTCTTTTGTTTCCAGGTTTTATATTAGATTTTCGTCGGCGCGAAAGCCCAACCGTGCTCGCGAAAACTTGGAGAAATTAGGGGAAAAATGGAAGTCGGGGGTGGGGAGGGGGGAGGAGGGCGCGCGACGTCAGCGGAGGATGCTGCACGGACGTTGTCGGGAAAAAGGATTCTCGGCCGGAGATGCTGTTTTCCAAGTTGCTGAATTGCCGTTATATCACAGCTGCTGATGAATCTTCTGCTGATATCGATAAGATTTTTTGTACGGCTATAACACAAAATTGCTTTATATTAACTGTTCTTGATAGATCAATGAGGTATAATATGTATGTATGCCTTCAATTTCATCAAGAAGTAGTACAAAATTTAAAAGCAGAGAATTACATACAATTAGGAGAAAATATTCTTTCCAACTTCATAACTCTTGGTTTAACATGAGCAAAAAAATCCACTACCTCCACAGCCACTTACATCGGTTTCCAGAAAACCTACGTGATTCAAGTGAAGAACAGGAAGGGAGATTTCATCAAGACATTAAAACTATGGAAAGTCGTTATCAAGAAGATGGGATTGCCACATGATGGCTGTCTATTGTTGGGGTCTTCAGCGAGATTGTTCTGGTGACCGGCATGCTAGGAAGTCGTATAAAAGAAAATTCTTGAGTGATAAGTGATCAATGTTATTTATGTATATCCCTGCTTCTTCATGTCTGTAATATCGTGAGTTAGACGTCTCACAGGTATCATATTACCAGAGATAACGGCTTCCCAGAGTTCGAGTTAGCAGAGTCAGCAGAACCTTGAAAATACTCTGTTTCACACGTCTGTTGCTGACAAAGCCGACTAATAGCTTATAAATAAGACCCTTCGAAGTCAGATCATTATTCTGTCTGTCACTCGATATATAAAAGTAGATATATTCGTTTCAACCAAGTAACTGTTCTTGTACTTATTTTATTTCCAATTGAAAGTGTTTTTTAAAAAGTGTTTTTGAAAAGGAGAAATACGACATGTCTGTATGGAATGAAGATAGCTCCTAACTCAATAATTTTTTTTTTCCAATAGTAGTACCGTAGAAGGACTAAATGATGAAATAGTACTATTATAAAATGTATGTGAATAAAAAAAGATCTGACAGTCATTTTGGATTCTGCGCTATTAGACTACCTGAAATCAACTAAAATTGCAGGCACCAAATTGGCTGATGTATTATTTCTTGCACGTTAAATATAGGTTTCGAATATTCATCCACTGATAACTTACTAGTAGAAGTATTGAATCTCTATTGAATATTTTTTTGAGCTTCATTCCTGAATATCGTTGGAAGATGTTTTGAATCTGTTTTCGATCAACTTCGATTCTATCATAAATATTTATATCAGAATCTACATTGAATATGTTTTGATCCCCCTTTGAATCAGTTTTGAATCTTTATTGAACATTCATCAATTCCTCATTTCTGAATATAATTTGAAGATATTCCAAAACTTCATCTCATAAATTTCGAACATTCATTGCATATATGTTGAATTTTCTTTTTGAAATATTTTGAAGATGTTCCTATCCTTCTTTGAATCAGTTTTGAATCTATATTGAAAATTCATCAATTATTCATTTTTGAATATATTTTGAGGATATTTTCAAACTTTATTTAATCAATTTTTAATATTCATTGCTGAATATAGTTTTCAAAATGTTTTGAGGATGCTTTAAACAAACCATTTCTTTCAATGAACTTCATTTATTTATTTATTCATTTATTAATTCCAATATGGTCAATTACATGACATGTGGACAGGTCACTAAGACTAACAATCAGTAGCCTAACAAAAGGATGAACAATTACATTTCAACACTTATTGTATACATACGAATAAACATCGACACACTTTGAATATTCCTTTGATCAATTCTGAATATGATTCATTCAAAAAACGTATTTTTATTGAACATTTTGAATCCTCATGACTATAACTATTGTGAAAATTTTCTCATCTTTATTTGAGAAAATTCGTTTTTTTTCAATTAATCCTGAATCATCATTGCAGAATTTATTTTAAAAATATGTTGAACCTTTCTTCGAATATTTATTGTATATTTTTTGAATGTACTGAAACTGTTTGGAAGACTTTCTGATTCTTCTCTGATTCAGTTCTGTCCCTTCATTGAATACATTTTGAATTTTTCAACTGAAAAATTCATTCAGTAATATTTATTTGTAAAATGTTTTCCTCAATCAGAATTGAATATTTTGCGAGAGATCGAGAAGCGTCTTGCACAAAGCACGATACTCATTATGTCCACAAGGTAGCGCCATCTTACACGTAGCTAATATATACCCAGTAAACCATTTCATATTGTGAGGAGGACAGAACTCAAATCATTCCACCCCAGTCATCAGTTGAATCGGGACATTGGTCTTCAATATTTTTATGAATCAAAAGACTGAAAGTGTATTGACTGGAATATTATTAAATGTAAAACATATTCCAATCATTTACTTTGAATACATTCAATACTCATCAATAACTTATTTAAAGACTGAAAGTGGTTATGAATATTTTTGAAAATATAAAACATTCTTTTGAATAACTTCGTATCTCATTATCAACTGATCACTACTCATTATAGACTGAAAAGTGGTTACTGTGAATGTAAAATGGAATTTTTTGAAGATAATCAACATTTTCGAAACAATTACTTGAAAAAACTTCAACTTATTCAAAGACTGAAAGTGGTTACTCTGAGAAATATGCATGTATAAAATATATTGAAAACGATTAATTACGAATGTCGTCTGAATATTATCTTGGTAGTTTGGTGTGCCAAACGTAATCATCAGGGGCGTGATTTTCGAATCACGTGAACCCTCATACCCAGAGAGAGTCGAATGTCTTTTTTCCTATTTCAATTGGCCTTCGCTTATAAGAGATATACGAACTTTCTCTTGATGTGAGAATTCACCCGATTTGAAAATCAGACAACTGGACGAAAACAAAAAGTATGTACATGAATATTTTCAAACTCTATGTGAGTGAATGGCATTTACCATTAATGTCATTCATTGCAAACATCATCGAATTTGCCTATATTCAATGCCCACTTATTGAATTAGTGGGATATAAGCCACGTCGTCCTACATTTAGACTTTGTTTTGACCAAGACTTCTCGAAAAACTTCATAAGCTGAACAATGATGAAGTATGAGTAAAGATAAAATAACTGAACTGTATATGCTCAACGCCTTTGAAAAAGTACTACAAGATGACATAATCACTATTCACGTCTCCAAGGCGTTTGATCAAAGCAACCACCATTTATTGCTGGGAGGGCTGTACTGTCTAGGTATCGAAGAGGTATTTTGAAACAAATGAAATTAATTCAATCGATAGAGTGCGGTTTGTTCAATATGGCAACTCAACATCTACTTCAGTTTGTGTCACAACTGGTGTACCTCAACGTTCCCATCGAGGGCCTGTACTACCTTTCCGTGAACGACTTCAATAGTATCATTACTACTAGTATATGAAATAGATCTCAAATATATCATGAAATAAAAGAAACTTGATTCAATGAGTACCTGAAGAATCTGGAACAATATTTGACTCAAAAATGTCATCCAAATCACATATCAATGATATATCAGACAGAACGCTGGAAATGTTGGGTTTCACCTTTCGGCACATGAATGACTCCTCCCTATATTAAGTAAAAACAATATTTCTCGTGATATATATTTTGAAAGACAATTCAACAATTCGGTCGCTAATAACTTCAATACTCAAATATAAACAAGTATTGGAGAGAGACTTGAAAGGCCTATCAAAATAAGTATCACTAGACTTCCTTTGCTAGTACCTTCTTGGCGAGTGACGTAACATTATTGATTTTTTCAACAAAAAGTATTGAAAACAATACATTACACGTAATACTGTCCCTCTCAAAAGTTAAGAGGGCGGAGACTAATATGCTTCTCACATACGAATTTTTTCAGATTCATTTTCCCTATTCCATTAAATTTACCGGGAAGCACTGGAAACGAAACTGTATTGAAAGCTCTCCTATGTCCAAAAATAGACCTGGTATTTGTCGAATTCAATATTGAATTAAATAACATTATCTTGTTGTATATGATATCCATCGTCTTCAATGGCAGCACATATCAATTGTTATATTGAGAATCAAGTGCTGGTATTAGAATATCAAGTGATCTTAGCGGACAGTTTTTTTTTATCAGTTTTCAGAGGCTGCCATGCAAGAGTTCATTGAATACCCAGTTTTCATTCATTATGCTTTCCGTAATATCTTGAAGGTCACAGCATCGAAGACATACTTCTAAACGAATAGAGACTTGTTTTGTTAAGAAAATCATCACTTAGACACCCTGCGGTCCAAATCGATATGCTTCATGAATGAAGCTATCAACGATATATTCGAATCAAAAAGGTATCTGATCTTTTTCTGCAGGACAGAGATTCTCAATCTCCCCTCTTGCTATGAAATTTTATGGAAACATATAGAAGTTTTATATTTAGCAGTATCAGAACTACTTCACACGATTTGAGAAAACTAAATGTCTTTCGTGTCAATATAAGTCCTCATTTTTTCAGTGCATAGTTTTGCGGACTACAGTACTCTTCATACTTGTTCATCAGTAAGAATCTCTCATGGGAAAATCATATGAGATCCATCGCTGAGGGTGCTTCCCAGAAGCTGGGATTTTTATGTCGTGTAAAGAAATGCTTCACTTCTCGTCAGCTTCAAATGATCTAGAAGGTTCAGATACCCTGTCTTGGAATATAGTTCTTGTATAAGGAGCTTGGCACCAAAACATCTATTGAATCTTCTTGATTCTATTTAGAGAAAAGCAATACGTCTGAGGTTCACAAACTCAAAAAATTTGAAGTGGATGTTCATTGGTACCTACTGTCTATTGATACACGCGGTGTTCTTTGAAGATTACAGAGCTTTCCTTCCGTGTGATTCTGTATATATGAAATAAAAAGTATATTCATGATTTTTTCCATTCTTCCTTACCTTCCCCTTTTTCATTTTTTAATCATCAAATCTATCTTCTCTATTTGTACTCTGTTCTTTTTCGAAAACAACAGTAATTTGCATATTCCGATAATCAATATCTGCCTGATGATGTACGTCCAACCTGAAACCATTGCTCATTTTGCGATGAACAATGAACCGTATTCATTACTATCACACGAATCCTCAACTTATATTTGATTTCATCCCTGTATGATCTCGAAGCAAGAGAATCTCAGACGTATCATTCTCTTCAACAAAGGCGTATATCATTCAATTTGACATAAAATGAATCGAATTCAAATTACGGAAACCGTTATTATGGAAAACGACATAATTAATGGATAGCAACGAATTGTTGATGAATGGAAATAGTTTCAGCGTTTCGTGAATCTCTTTATCTTTTAAATACTATGCAATGAGAACAAAGATGGCCGCCTTAAAACTAACCTTAATTTATCAATGTCTTCAAGATAACGAAACAATGGAGTGTGTAAAACATCCATTGTTTCTGTTTATACAGCAAAACAACGTGATGTCGTAGAAACAAAACACTGCACAATGACCAAGGCCTTCTATTAAATTTACTCGGGAATTCGAGCAGCTATATACGGGATGTAACCTCTAGTTTTATAGGGAGAGTTTTACAAGATTAATGCCGTTTTATATCAAGTCGTTAAGGTACGAGAGGACATTTTTAACATAATTTTAATCCTTTCTCACAGCCTCACATTATCTAGTCATCGAGAGAAGACATGATAAACGATTTTGGAAGACGGTACATTTTATTGTTCGAAAGTGGTTTTGGTAACGTTGTTTCTGGTCATTTTCGATTTTTTTCGTGATTGATAGACAACAATTAGGAATGTGTATTAGTCCAGTTATTATCAATCACATCGGACAGGTATGTTGTAGATCGATGTAACTAATTCACAGTTGAGCCGTTCCTAGAATGATTATCAAATATAGATGCAATACTTGCAGCTTCCCGTGTTTCAAATCGAAAAAACTCCAGTACTTTCCGCTATTACAAATCATTGGAATATGATGACAGAAACCAGGATCAGAACTTTTTTATGAATTTGTAAAAACATAATATGATGCTTGCAGTATCAGAATCGTACTTCGATTGAAAACTGATTCAATCAAAAATATTACAATCGACTTGGTCATAGCATGTAATATTATATTTTTATCAAATTCTTCTTCGTGAGGTCGAACGATGTACATCAAAATAGACATATTGGTGGTTCAAAGTGATCAGAACACATCCTCACTGCCGATGGCATCAGTAGGAAGGAATCGAATGATAGCAAGATAGAGCAATGGCAGGAATCGAAAATTAAAGGAATCTGCTTTTACCACACTGTCTGGGGATATTTGCATGACGTTGATTTTTTCTCATACAAACCGCATCTGACCACCCCTCTTGAATGATAGAAATTGGATGTCAACTTTCACATCTTTGGCATATTTTCCAAAAACCGTCATAGAAGAGCACTATTTCTGATAAGCTCTCGTCTTTCATTTGGAGGAACTGTTTTTAATAAATGCAGCAAAGTTTCGAAGAAGATTTTGACTCGGCCCTTCTACACTTTTATACAATTAAATAATAATTCTTGATTTTTTCAGATCATGGTAGGTCACTGACCTGATGATTTTTTGACAATAACTTTTTTTTTCCATGGGAGCCTGACTTATCCTCCCTGGCCAGTTTCCGTAAAGCACTTCAGCCTCTTGGGCATATTGCGCTTCACTTCCGTATGTTTCATGACACTCGTTTCAACAATTTCGTTCCCAGTACGACTTTGTTCAGGTTGATTGCTGGATGTAATTCATTTTGTTCTGGACCCAGAAGTAGTTGTCCATATACGGGTTTATATTTGCACTCACATTCGCAAAGTATGTCACGAGCTGTCTCTATCTCTATGTTGCATTGTCAGCCCAAGTATCTATTATACAGCCCTGTCTTGTTCAGGTGGTCTTTGCATGATATAATGTCTGGTCAGTAGTCCTGTTATCATACCCAGCAGATCTTTGCTACTTAGGAGCAGTTCCTCAATATTTCTCTTCGGCGGTCTCTCAATGAGCATTCTTCCTATTTTCAATAATCTCGTCTTGGGTACCCCCACAGCCAGCTCGGTTCCAGTACATGGTGTTGATGACCATTGTCTAGCGAGGTCATTATCTTACTCGTTGCCAGAGATTCCTGAACAACCTAGCACCCAGTACAGAGTCACCCAATTACGGTCTACCAGAGCTTTCAGTTCTTCACGGTATTCCTACACCAATCTGGATGTCTCTTTCTGTTTTAACATACGTGCGCTATTTGAAAGCTTTGTCTAAGAGAGATTCTTGAAATTATGAGTATCATTATCATGTGTAATCTGATGTAGCTTGTACAGAAAAAAATGTAGAACTCGATCTTTTGTTGTTTGATACGATGATCAATGACTTTTAGGCGATATAACTCATTATCTTTTCTGATGACACACTCCACAGAACACATAAATGAATGATAGACATTTTAACTAATGGACTGGCCTTTATGAGAGAGAGACGTTTATTCACTACCTTATGTACATGAACATTTGTAGCAGGTCCTATTCGATAGATTCCTAGATCTGAAATTTTTGTACAGCTATACACAAATACATGGATATGAGAATGAGGTACACTGTAAACAGACATAAAAAAGGAAAACACTACACAAAAACACTACATTTGGTGTCACAAACAAAATACACTTTAAAATGAGTTGATTATATGGTTACAAACTAAACAGACAATTAAGTCATCATGGCATAAACGAGGTTGAACTTCACATCAACGATGGAAAATAGCTTTTTACATTGTAGAGCTCATATATTCCTCAACTGAGTAGAAGGAGGAGGAGGTGAGATATTTTTTTATGGATGATTTGAAGCAAGGCATGCTTTTCTTTCTCCATTCAGACGGGAGTTTGTTGTAGAGGGCGTAATTCAGAGAGTTTCGTACAGAGGTATTAAGTCTGAAGAATGGGCATCTGAGCTGATCTGCAGAGCGAGTGGCATAGTTATGTTGATGGGCACCCTTCTTAAGTGATCCTGATTGTTTATGGATTTCTATCAGAGAGGAGTAAATGAAAACTGATGGTAGAGGCATTATTTTATATTTAATAAAAAGGGGCCTACATGATGTTAGATATTCGGCTCCATCCAGGATTCTGATGGCTTTTTTTTGTAACTTGAACACTCTTAACGATTGAGTAGCGTTACCCCATAATGTAACACCATAACATAAATGAGAATGAAACAGGGCATGGTAAGAGTTTATGAGAATGTCGATGCTCAACATTTTTTTTAGCCTCCGTAGAAGAAAAAGTTGACTTGATAATTTTCGGCATAATGCATCTATGTGTGCTCCCCAGCTGAGGCTATTATCTAGAGTAATTCCCAAAAGTTTTATATTATCACTCGAATCACCACTATTCGCCGAGAAAATCATATTTTGACTTTTATTTTGGTTCATTTTCAAATTATTTGCAGTGAACCATACAGCTGCACGTTGTTCGGTTTCATTCATTAAGTTCTTCAGCTCTGAGTACTCAGAATGTGAGTTCAGGAGAGTTGAATCGTCCGCGAATAAAATGCACATATTTGGCATCAAAAAGTTGAATATGTCATTGACATATATCACGAAGAGGAGAGGCCCCAGGATTGATCCTTGGGGCACTCCACTCTCCACGACTGCAATGTCCGACATTTCGCCGTTAATGGCAACAAGTTGTTTTCTTCCATTCAGATAGTCACTCAGCAGTTTGAGTGGAATACCTCTTATACCATGACAGTTTTCCATATAACACGATGAGGAATACAATAGAGAGAGAAATATTGTGAAGGACAGAATGATTATGCAATCCGTCTTGATGATGATTCCTCGCTCACAGACTCGCTCACTTCATTGGAACATCGAAAAAGGATCGGAGAATTGTCTCTCTTCTATAGATATTTTCATGGTCGGTGCTCTTCTGAATTGTTATCAACCGTTCCACCCTTGGCAATATCTATACGGATGACTCGAGTACAGAATTCCCACCCCTTTGTTGTGGGACCTGTCGAACCTCACTTGCTCAGGGATCTGTCTTCAATAGAACAGCTGAGCTTTGGAACTCCTTGCCGAAAGAGGTCTTTCCTGAGGCTTACAAACTTCAAAAATTCAAAGTGAATGTTAATTCGTATATCCTATACCTTGATTCACGCGGTATTCTTTGAACATTACAGGGCTTACCTTTCACGTGAATTTTAGACTTGAATTACTCTATCCTTCTGAACCTCTCTTTATCTGCTACATTGGGGAAGGAATTCGCTTTGAAGTTATACTTGAAGTATTCTATCTTACTCACTCTGCAGTCCTCTCTCTCTTAGGGCCAATCTATTAGTTATAATGTCTATTAATTCAGAAATAGGTGAGTTTCACAGATCGAAAAAGTAGATCCTAGTATTATCGGGGATAAATGGAAGCACAGAACACAGATATAGATTAAGAAATGTAACAGCCGCTTTCCCACGTAAAATTTGGGAGCTTGGTGTTAATAACCATCGAAGGCGCTGATTGCGGCTATTTTGTTCGAGTTTGGAGTGGAAAAACTGAATGGCAGACTACTATGATGGTGTCAATTGACTTTGACGTCTTTCTGGCATGTAATGCGTTTTTGAAATTTTGAATACTCTGAAGTATAACTCTCAAGTTTATTTCAACGGAATAGTTTTGTAGATGAAGATCATATTTTCTAAAAAAAGCGCGAATGCGCGGAAATGTCATCGTTAATTCCAAAAATAACCCAGTGATTTTCTATACTTGGATCGAGTAAGTCAAACCAACAAACCATAAAAATCCCTTCCAATTCAAATTTTCAACCCATATTTCGTGTTGAAAGTACAGTTTTCATCGGAATTCACGCTACCACTTTCGAAAGAAGACTTATACATAATGCTCTCATTCCTCTTAAAATTCCGAGTAAGTTATAGAAATTCATGCATTCTTTTGAACTGCGTTATATAGCATAATTCGTCTCAGGGTATGTGACGCAATGTATTTTGAATAAAACTGCTCCTCGCAAACGAGATGTGTTGTAATTGGTAGCGAGATAAATTTGTATCAAGTTCGGTTTGTATCGATGATTCAGGTATGGAAAATCCC
>JAVJAQ010002092.1:0-49253 GCA_032362365.1 Zygogramma bicolorata
CGTCTAGAAATTTGAATTTTTTCAATTCTATTGTCAAACAGTTCATTTGCATAAAATAGGTATTTCGCATTTCTCCATCTTAAAAAATTGACAATTCGTACGGGTAAAGTTAGCGAAGCGAATTTCTCATTTCGCCGGAAGAATGTGATTTTTAAGAAATCTCAAATGAAGATTTAATTAGACCCACACAGCGCACAGGCCGACAGGCCAGAAAAAAGGGTCAAAATGGTCAGAATGTAAATTGGGTTTTTATTGTCCATTTTAGAATGTATTATTGTGTGATGAGCAGTAAGATGCAGATGCGGTAGAGGGGTTGAATCGGAATACCGACAAAATTGCATTACTCATTATATTATGTGGGACCGAATATATTGGTCATAATTTACTATTTTTATTTGGTGTCGAAATCTGGTGGGTGCAACGGTGCAATATATACTAAACTATACCTATGTTTTTCAATAGATGAATATGTTATCTACCTTCAATGTGGTATTTTTAAATATAAATATAACCCATATACAGGGTAAGTTGATGAAGCTGCGGTAAAAGGCTGTCGAAAATTGCAAAATCTCACTTTTCACCTATCATTATTTCGAAAACAGTTGAAGATAGGTAGTAAATGATTCATCGTCGAAATGGTTTGTACGAACTCGTATTCTAATGTAGGCTTCCTCAGGTGTTAAGTTACCATATTTGTGGTCTCCAACAACACCAAATGCATTCTACACTGTTGACACCTGCGAAATAAAGTTTGAACATTGGTTATAGAAAAGTATCTGAATCATACTACTACCAAAAAATTTTTGATCCATAGGTATAATTGAAATTATGTATAATGAATTTCAATGTAGCATCTCTAGGAAATCAAAAAAATTAAATATTTCCACATGAAATATCACAAAAATCCACACTGCAATAGATAGGGTAAGAAGTCATCGTAACAATAATAAATGTTCAAATCACTACTAGCTTCTGTCGAGGGTCCGGCCCATGACCCTTCCATAAATAAACAAACAAATCCCAATAACCCTCAGTCCTCGATCTCTAGTGATAAGTCACAGGTACTGAGGAGACATAGATCTAGATGCCAAATATTTTCAAAGAATTTGATCACAACAAAATCGCTAATAGAACAGTTTTAAGTATGAATTCCATTTTCACCAAAGTTGAAGACAAAACCCCCTTAACTTCTCAATCAGGAATAGTATATTGCATTCCTTGTTCGAATTGCGAAAAAACTTATATAGGTCAAACTTCAAGGACCTTAAAAGGTCGTATAACATCGCACAAAAGTTATTGCAGGCTTCACCCTGAGAGGTGCGCCCTCAGTGCACATGTTAAAGAGACAGGACATCTTATGGATTTCAATAACACAAACATTTTAACAAAGGAATGTAATTACTCCAAGAGACTATTCATGGAGATGGCTTGTATCACACAATCGGACAATTGCTTGAATAAAAGAACTGATCTCAATCATATGAGTGAAATTTATTCATATTTATTATCACTTGATAAAAATCCGCAACTATTTTTCCATAGTTCAATAACTCAAAATCATTGAAATTGGCTTCTCTTATCATTATAAATTGGCACTTCAGTTATATAACAGCCGCTGTATTATATATTGTCAAACTGTATATATATATATATATATATATATATATATATATATATATATATATATATATATATATATATGGGTAAGATTGTTATTGGGTTGTTACATACAGTTGTTACTGTCATCGTCAGGGAAGATACAAATAATATGATATCATATAAAGAACAAACAGGAAAATGAATTATTACTCACAGTGTCGGCGAGAATGATTGCTTTTGTGTTTAAACTTGAGCATCATCATTTTTTGAGAGGAGATCGAAACGAACAAAAAAATGTTTACATCGAAACTTTTTTGTTTGAAATATCAATATTTTAGTCAAAGTCATTTTTGTTTTGTTTCGAAGGAAAATTTGTTTTTTAGGTTAGGAATAAATAGACAGAGAGATGAAGTTTGACAATATATGACACAGCGGCTGTTATATAACTGAAGTGCCAATTTATAATGATAAGAGAAGCCAATTTCAATGATTTTGAGTTATTGAACTATGGAAAAATAGTTGCAGATTTTTATCAAGTGATAATAAATATGAATAAATTTCACTCATATGATTGAGATCAGTTCTTTTATTCAAGCAATTGTCCGATTGTGTGATACAAGCCATCTCCATGAATAGTCTCTTGGAGTAATTACATTCCTTTGTTAAAATGTTTGTGTTATTGAAATCCATAAGATGTCCTGTCTCTTTAACATGTGCACTGAGGGCGCACCTCTCAGGGTGAAGCCTGCAATAACTTTTGTGCGATGTTATACGACTTTTTAAGGTCCTTGAAGTTTGACCTATATAAGTTTTTTCGCAATTCGAACAAGGAATGCAATATACTATTCCTGATTGAGAAGTTAAGGGGGTTTTGTCTTCAACTTTGGTGAAAATGGAATTCATACTTAAAACTGTTCTATTAGCGATTTTGATGTGATCAAATTCTTTGAAAATATTTGGCATCTAGATCTATGTCTCCTTAGTACCTGTGACTAATCACTAGAGATCGAGGACTGAGGGTTATTGGGATTTGTTTGTTTATTTATGGAAGGGTCATGGGCCGGACCCTCGACAGAAGCTACCGTCAGATAAGTACTCGGGTCAAGGATTGGGGAGGTATGACGGGATAGAAGTGGTTTCCAGGTATTGGGAAGTCTTTGCAAATCGTCTCGTTTGGTTAGACAATTGGGACGTTTTTCAATTTCGATAGATTCGCAGGTAATTCTGGTCGTCCATTGATATACTTATAAGTCGGCTCACTCTGGCCAGCGACCCAAATCGTTACCCTTCGTCCCCACGCGTCCCTTGCAAGGCCAGTCGGCCGTCAGTGCGTGCCCGTCTGGCGGGCGAGCCAGTTCAACAGAGTGTCCCCGATTGAACAGTTTACATCGTTTCGGTCGGTTATACTGAGTGCGCGAAATGAACATTTCATTTGAACTTTTATTTTTGTAGTGATTTGAACATTTATTATTGTTATGATGACTTCTTACCCTATCTATTGCAGTGTGGATTTTTGTGATATTTAATGTGGAAATATTTAATTTTTTTGATTTCCTAGAGATGCTACATTGAAATTCATTATACATGATTTCAATTATACCTATGGATCAAAAATTTTTTGGTAGTAGTATGATTCAGATACTATTCTATAACCAATGTTCAAACACTATTTCGTAGGTTTCAACAGTGTAAAATGCATTTGGTGTTGTTGGAGACCACAAATATGGTAACTTAACACCTGAGGAAGCCTACATAAGAATACGAGTTCGTACAAACCATTTCAACGATGAATCATTTACTACCTATCTTCAACTGTTTTCGAAATAATGATAGGTGAAAAGTGAGATTTTGCAATTTTCGACAGCCTTTTACCGCAGCTTCATCAACTTACCCTGTATATGGGTTATATTTATATTTAAAAATACCACATTGAAGGTAGATAACATATTAATCTATTGAAAAACATAGATATAGTTTAGTATATATTGCACCGTTGCACCCACCAGATTTCGACACCAAATAAAAATAATAAATTATGACCAATATATTCGGTCCCACATAATATAATGAGTAATGCAATTTTCTCGGTATTCCGATTCAACCCCTCTACCGCATCTGCATCTTACTGCTCATCACACAATAATACATTCTAAAATGGACAATAAAAACCCAATTTACATTCTAACCCTTTTGACCCTTTTTTCTGGCCTGTCGGCCTGTGCGCTGTGTGGGTCTAATTAAATCTTCATTTGAGATTTCTTAAAAATCACATTCTTCCGGCGAAATGAGAAATTCACTTCGCTAACTTTACCCGTACGAATTGTCAATTTTTTAAGATGGAGAAATGCGAAATACCTATTTTATGCAAATGAACTGTTTGACAATAGAATTAAAAAAAAAATCAAATTTCTAGACGCATTGACGCATGTCAAAAAATGATGATGCTCAAGTTAAAACACAAAAGCAATCATTCTCGCCGACACTGTGAGTAATAAATCATTTTCCTGTTTGTTCTTTATATGATATCATATTATTTGTAGCTTCCCTGACGATGACAGTAACAACTGTATGTAACAACCCAATAACAATCTTACCCATATATATATATATATATATATATATATATATATATATATATATGGGTAAGATTGTTATTGGGTTGTTATATATATATATATATATATATATATATATATATATATATATGTATATATATATATATATATATATACTGTCTGAACGTCATTATTTAATGGTGAATCAATATTTGTCCGTAGTTTTCTGGGTTTGTAACCTCCCACAATCTGATAAAATAAGAAATAATATTGAAATCTATACAAGTGTAGGAGGGGAGTTATCATGGACACAAATAAATATGAAAACAAAGTGATTCAATTGATCGAAAACTCCACATATGATATACTCAACCAACACACATCTGTAACATCGAAACGAGTGTACAATAAACTCAGACAAGGCCCAACAAAATCCATTGAACAGAAAATATGCAGAACATTGCTGAAATACAAAGACACACTCCCAAAAACAGAACGTACACAACTCATTGATCATTATAGTAAACCACCCCATTTTTATAGCTTACTAGAAATACACAAACCGAATCATCCTCTTAGACCCATCGTAAGTTCCATTGAACCTCCATGCCAAAAAGTAGCAAGAAACATAGTCCTTATATTGACACCTTCATCAGGTGATGGTGATAGTTTCATAAAAAATACTTCATCTAATTGAAAAGTTAGATCCAATTAACATACAGGCTGAAGATATGTTGCGGAGTTTCGAAGAAAGTCTGTTCACCAAGGTTCGTCTGAACGAAATTTAGAAATTGTCAAATCAAAATCAGAGAATGATAAAACACTGATCAATAGAACAAAATTGAATGCAGATGCGAATATGGATATCTCAAAACTTTGTGCAGAAAAAACGTATTCTCAATTCAAGAATGATTTTTATCAACAAGAATTTGGTATGGCTATGGGTTCACCACTTTCTCCAATTCATAGAAATATTTACCTATATGGGATATTTTGAGGATTCGTTCATAGAAAGTTATCCAAATGGTCCAAAGATGTGGTGGAGATATGTTGATGATGTTTTGCTATATGAAGTCATGGTCAAAATGAACTTTACACATTTTTGGAACATATTAACAAACAAGAACCAACAATGAAGTTCACATCGGAATCAGAATATAGCAATGAACTTTTAATTCTAGATGTAATGAGAAAGAAATCGACACGTCATGTAGACACCACCACACAAGTCTCAAGAAGGGTATAGTAAAATGTGTTAAACTGAATAAAACATTCGACTGCAGGCCATTATATCTTTAATGGGCAAAAGTAAGGATAACGATATTACGATTACTACATTTTTGGAAAAAACATAACCATCACAGAACACATACGCTATCAGAACATCAGCTTTGGGCGCGCATCTTTTGTTGACATGACGTAAAACGTCTTGTGCCACAGAACACAGAACAAATATTTTGGACTAACTATAAATTATAAAATCAACACCCCCACTAGGACAAAATATTTTATGGAAACCTACAGATCTTTACAACTCACATGTTTATAATCCCTAAATTTTCCATAAACTTTAAATGCTTAATACTACATAGGCTTTTCGTAAATATATCTGCTGGCATCTCAGCTGTGTTTAAATATTCAAGTTTAACAATTTTGTTTGCAACAACATCTCTAATGAAATGATGTCTGACGTCAATATGCTTTGACCTTTTGTGGAAAACAGGATTTGTGGCAAGCTTTTGAGCCCCTTGGTTATCATTGAATAAACTAACACTTTCAAAACTAGTACCTGTAATTTCAGACAACAAATTTTTCAAATAGATGGCTTCTTTTGCACCTTCAGTAAGCCCCATATATTCGGCCTCTGTGCTCGATAAAGCTACGGTTTTTTGTTTTTGACTACTCCATGAAATCACCCCTTGCGATAGCTTGAAACAAATTCCTGTATAAGATTTCCTGTCAAGAGAATCACTTGCCCAGTCTGCGTCTACAAAACCTTCAAGTTGAAGAATTTTATCCTTCTGAAACCTCAAACAATAATTTTTTGTTCCCTGTAAATATCTTAAAACCCTCTTAGCTGCCTTCCAGTGAGTTTCACTATAACAGTTATTGAATTGACTAAGGTAACTAACAGTATATGATATTTCTGGTCTTGTCATAACTGACAAATACATTAAGCTTCCAAGTAACTCTTGATAAGGCATTGAGAAATTGCAATTGGGATTTTTATCTAATTGTAATCCGCTTTCCATAGGTGTACTCACAGCTTTACAATCGGACATGTTAAACTTTCTCAACAAACTATTTATATATTGTTCCTGGTCTAAAGTAATGGTATTCTTTTCCTGGTCTATTAAAATTCTCGAACCAAGAAATTGTCTGGCTCTTCCCAAATCTTTGATTTTGAACTCTGAGCTCAATTTATCTTTCAGAATTTCAGTTTGTTCCTTTCTGTTTGAAAAAATGAAGAAATCATCAACATATAGTGCAATGACAGTTAACCCACTACCCTGACTTGATTTTTGAAAAAGACAAGGCTCATATTTTGACTTTTGGTACCCTAATTCTGACAAAACAACTTCAACCCTCTGATACCACACTCTAGATGACTGTTTGAGTCCGTAAACAGCTTTATTCAACTTTAAAACTTTACTTTCTTGTCCAGAAACAATAAACCCTTCTGGTTGTCTCATAAAAACTTGCTCATTTAATTTACCATTAAGGAATGCTGTGGTTACATCTAGGTGCGAAATGGCTAAGCCCAAATGTACGGATAGTGCTATTAGCATTCTTAATGTCGAATGTCTTACAACTGGACTGAAAGTCTCATAATAGTCTATTCCATATTTTTGGGTAAAACCCTTTGCTACTAGCCTCGCTCTATATCTAACCTTATTTTCACTATCAACTTTTCGCTTAAAAACCCACTTACAATCTACTAAACTACCAGGTGACACATCTACCAACTCCCACGCACTATTCTGCTCAAATGAACTGATTTCCTCTTCCATCGCTAGCCGCCACTGTGTTGAATCAGGCCTGGACATGGCCTCCTTCACAGATACTGGGTCATCTTCTGAGCTTGTAGTACATAGGTATAATACATAATCTTCCATCTGTTTAGGCTGGTGTTTTCTTGTTGATCTTCTAGGTTCAAAGACATCTGCTCGCATCTGTTCTCTAACATCAGTGTCAGTGAAATTACTGTCATCACTGCTACTCTGATAATCTTCATACTGCGTACTGTCACTAGACTGACTAGAGCTGTCATCATTGTCAAGACACTCGGGTGAAGCTGGATTTATTTCAGCCTGGGGTTTTTGGTTTTCCCCCACTGAAACTAAAACTTCCTCAGAGACTTCTATGTTAGATCCATTTGTCTCACTCTGTTTGACGTTTTCAAAAATAATTACATCCCTGCTTACACTGACAGACTGACTTTTTGGGTCATACACCCTGTAACCCTTGACATTTTCACTATATCCCACCAGAATTTTTCGTTCGGCTTTTCTATCCCATTTTAAACGCCTTTCTTTGGGAATGTGCACCATAACCGTGCTACCAAAAATTCGCAGGTGGTTGACATTCGGTTTTTTCTGATTCCATATTTCAAATGGAGTTTTATTCTGTAAACCTTTTGCTGGAGATCTATTTCGTAAATAGGCTGCAGTGTTCACTGCCTCCGCCCAAAGATTTTTTGCGAGGCTTGCATCAAATAGTAGACATTTTGCTCTTTCTACTATTGTACGGTTTAACCTTTCAGATACCCCATTTTGTTCTGGAGTGTATGAGTTTGTTCTCTGATGAATTATCCCACTTCTCTTGAGATAGCTATCCATTTCTCGGTTAACAAATTCGCCTCCGTTATCTGATCTCAAAATTTTTATTTTTCTTTCTTGCTGGTTCTCCACAAGGTTTTTGAAATTTCTGAAGCATTCTGACACCTCGTCCTTCGATTTCAAGAAAAATACAAACCCATACTTGGAGTGGTCATCCTCCAGAACTAAAAAATATCTTGAGCCTCCAATAGACTTTGTTTCCATGGGGCCACACAGGAACAATTTTTTTTTTTAGAACAATACTTGGAGTGGTCATCCTCCAGAACTAAAAAATATCTTGAGCCTCCAATAGACTTTGTTTCCATGGGGCCACACAGGTCACAATGTATGAGATCTAGAACATTGTCTGCTCGGTTAGAATTCTTTGGAAAGGGTAATCTATGTTGTTTGCCTTCACAACATATAGTACAGTTGTACTTTCCAATATCTATTTTTTCTATGCATTCTAGGCCTTCTACTGCTCCCTTTTTCATTGTGGTAAGATCTGCACTATTGAGGTGGCCTAACCTCCTGTGCCAGGTTTCTGCTGTCACTTCTCTGCTACTTGCCAATAGACATTTTTCTGACCAATCTGAACATATGTTCAACTTGTACACTCCATTGACTAAGTTAGCTGCAGCTACCAGCTGTTTTCTTACATTGAAAATTTTACAGCCCTCACTGTCAAAAGTAACTTTGTTGCCATTTTTTATGAGCTGACTTACAGACAGTAAGTTTGTTGTGAGGTCTGGTACACAGAGAGCTTTCTGCACTATGATGTCATGTGACTGATCACAAACAACTGTTGTAATCTTGACATCACCACAACATGCTACAGGGATTTTTGTTTGGTTGGCAACCATGATTTCTGTTGTTTGACTAGGACCTTTAGAACTCTGCATGAACTTTTCTTCTGAGACTAAATGAACACTTGCTCCGCTGTCGACATACCAGTCTGATTTTTTGTAATCACCATTTAAAAAAACAACATTGAAGGCATTCTCTGGTTTTGGCTCCTTTTTGTCGTTTTTTTGTTTTTTAATGTTTGGACAACGGGTTTTGTAGTGCCCAAATTCTTTGCATGCATAGCATTGAATGTGTTTCTTATCCCGTGTGTCCTTATTTCCACATTTCTTGCTTGGCTTGCCTTTGGTAAAAAAGGCACTGCCTGCTTTGACATCACTGTCCATATCAAGTAATTTGGTTTTGATTGTGTCTGTTGTGATGTTGACACCTGAATGTTCTATGGCCATGATCATTGGCATGAATTTCTCTGGCAATCCTGCAAGCATCAACGATCCTGTCCATGTATCATCAATATTAAAGCCTGTACCTCTCAAGCGCTGGCTTGTTTCTACGATCTGGTTAACATATGCATTCATTGAATCACAGTTTTCTAACCTTGTAGATATCAGTGAACGGAGCAAACTGATTCGTCTTGTGAAGCCACTGTCATCAAACATAGAACGCAGTTTTTTCCACAATTCACTGGCAGAACTGGCTCCCTTGATGTGAACATACAAACTCGGATCGATTGTCAAAACCAATTTGGCTTTGGCTTTAACATCCTGAGTATTTCTTTCGGCTGCTGCTGTCTCAGGTTCCGATGATGTATTTTCCACTGCGCTACTTTCCTCGATGCAATGCTGCAATCCTTCTAGGACCAAGTAATTCTGCGCGGCAAAAGCCCACTCATCGTAGTTCTCTCGCCCCTTCAGTCTAGGGACTCCCAACTGATAATTTGCCATACTGGAAACGTTTTATTCTTTCGCTGTTTTCGCGTGACCTATCTGGGCCCATAACCTGTTAAACTGAATAAAACATTCGACTGCAGGCCATTATATCTTTAATGGGCAAAAGTAAGGATAACGATATTACGATTACTACATTTTTGGAAAAAACATAACCATCACAGAACACATACGCTATCAGAACATCAGCTTTGGGCGCGCATCTTTTGTTGACATGACGTAAAACGTCTTGTGCCACAGAACACAGAACAAATATTTTGGACTAACTATAAATTATAAAATCAACAAAATGCCTTTGTGATAGAACAAAAATTATATGAAACTCACAACAAAAAATCAATGAAGAGGTAAACTTCATAGAATCAGTATGGAGGGAAAATGGATATCCAGAAAAATTCATAGAAAAAACTTCGACAGAAATTGAACATCCGAATACAATAAAGACCAATCACGTTGTCCCTTACAAACTTTATACAAATATTAAGTGTTAACCTGTGGTAGAAGTCCATTGTATCTCAAAGTGGAGTGTAGTGATTTACGATGCAGAAAAACTCAAAGTCGTCTCCACAATTCAATATTTGAAAGATGTCAGTACGGTGATTCAGTACATGTTTCGAACCTACATAGGTTCATCATCAGCTGAATTTACATTGAATTCTACAATAAAGGAAGAGTATAATATTAGTTGATAAATGAAGTATAAAATTTACTTACATGGAGATGAAAAAATAGCAAATTCACATGGTGATGTTCAAAAGGACATAAAAAATTTTGTAGTGACAATTATGATTAATTTGATATTAGGGGAATTTGGGACATCCCTAACACCATAAATACATTAAAGATTGGGGGGCTTGGAGCCCTTATGCCCAATATGCAATATTTGAAAAATCCACATTAAAGAATACTTGGAAAAACACTACCGTTCACAGATTGAATTGAGTGGGAAATGGAGGAGAGTCTGGAGAGTCAGCTGACAGAACTGTCAACTGTCGAAATTTTTCTATTGTCGAGATGACATGGAAATGCGGCACAGGGTCTGGCACACACGGAACGAAAATCAAAGAGCTGACATTTCGAGTCATGTCCCGGGTGAACAGATCCAACACCCCACATACAGGCCCTCTCGTTACAAAAATCAAAGTGAAATATTATGGAAGATTAATTTTAACTAGCATACAATGTGGTAGGGAGCGCAACAACCATGATTAACACTGACATCTATCATCCATCCTTGGGATGAACAAGAGTTGCCAACCATCAAGCAAACATTATACAGAGTCTATGATAATTATTTATGGAAGATCAAGGCAGGGGGGATTTTTAGTTGAAATTAAGGGAATTGAAAATCTTTCTGCAGTCAAACTGTACTTGCTCATTGAGAGAAACAACATTAGGGTGATTAGAAGCGGAATTGATTTGAAAAATTTCTAGAAGATTGAGTAAAGTACTTTTTTGACATATGTGTAAAATATCTAGATCTGAATCAATATCGAAGTTATGGTTTTCATTGAGAATATGATTAGCAAAAGAACTTTTTGTGTTGTATTCATCCAATTGTAGATTTCTGGAACCGTCGATAAGTTTAACATGTTCCAAAACGCTGGTTTTTATTTTTCTACCACTCTGTCCAATGTATTGAGCAGAACAATTTGGTTGTGAACAAGAAATTTTGTAAACTTTTATAAACTTTTTGTGAACTGTGGAAAAAAGGTACTTTATCTTTAGTGTTTACTAGCAATTTGGAAATCGAATCTATAGTATAAAAAAAAATTTGTATCATTACAATGTCGTCTTAGGATATTGGAAATATCTTGTGAAACTTTACCTAGATAAGGGATCGAGCAATATTTATTGGAGTTGGTAGTAGGGATAAGGCTACGGTTAAGAGATTTTGTACTGTGTTTATTGTAGATTCTATTGATTATATGAGCAGGAAAACTATTATTGTGACCTATTTGTCTGATAATATTCAACTCGTTATCAAAATTTTCAAGTGACATTGGAATATTGAATAGTTTATGGAATAGTGAGTTGAAGGCTGCAAATTTATGGGAGTAAGGATGATATATCTAGATATATCACCGTACTGACATCTTTCAAATATTAAATTGTGGAGACGACTTTGAGTTTTTCTGCATCGTATAAATATATGAAGTGTTAGCCTGAACATCGGACTTTTTTTAATTATTCCTGTATGATGAATCAAAATTCTGATTAGTACGTATCGAAAATAGCTATAACCAAATCACTTCCCAATGATTTTCATCGAATTGTAGCACATTCTTGAAATTCACATGCTTTCTTCTTTCTTTTTTTGATAACTCTCAACTCCATCTTTGTTGCAACATTATTTAACATAACTCTACAATTTCGCAACTAACTCTTTAACAAAGCAAATACTTTCGATACATATCAATTTTGTTTTCTCATACGGAAATGATTGAAAAATAAATATTGTTTTCGAGTTTTACGCTAAGACTTCATATTTTGGCAAAACTTCTATTTTATAACAATTTTTTTTGAAATTCTCATTACAGAGAGACATAAGTCGACGAAGTTAATATTTATCTTGTGTACTTTAGTATTGGGGCTGTGTTCCAGAGAAAATATTCGATTTCCATTTTCTAATTCGCGTATATTATATAGTGCATTAAACTAACTTGGATTGTATTATTTTGCATGAATTTAATACATTTCATTTTAATCTAGACCTGCCTCGACTCCATTACTACCAATGAAAATAGTGGGATTATCCGTACCAGACAGAAAGATCTCTGTAGAGCTCACATTTTTTTCCACTCGTAATTCATTATCGTTAGCAATGTTCATAAAGAAAAAGGATAGTCTGTGTAGAATGGATTCAAAATGTTTTCGTTACGCCATCTACAACATAATGTCGATATTTCCGTTCCTTCGTAAATACTTCTCTGAAAGAAAAAGTAGGTCCAAATTTCTGTTTGTCAGTTTGACTAAAATCTAAAATTCTGAAAGAAGAATAATGAAGCTTCAGAAAGACGAATAGACGACAGAATTTTACACAGGAAATGGAAGTGAAGTGTTTCAAATAATATTCAAAATGTGAACGAAAAAAAAAAACAGTGAAAAAAAATCACAATTGATTGCCATCTTATGACATTTCATTGAGTTTTTCAAAAGAATGTTCGGTTGAGCTGCGACGTCCGTGAAAAAATGAAATGAAAGACATGACTTGAAACGAAATCACTAGTTCCATCTACCCATAGTATCTATCTCTTCAAATGACACCTTTTTTGTGATTACTTATACATAATGCCAAAAGATGGCGACCAATTCAGAAATAGGGGTGGTGTTTTTTGTTATTATCACAGATCATTCATATCATTCATTATTTCAACGCACAAACATTCATTTTCTGTATAAACTTCCATTTTCAACTATATTTTGAAGCTTCTTTAGCTTTCATTCAATATTCCAGTCAAACCATTGTTTCCTCATAACTTATACATAATACCAGAAGATGGCAATCAATTCAGAAACAAAAATAGAAATTTTTGTCTTTGTCGTAAATCATTCATGTTTTGAAGATTATTTTAATGTCTTAACTTTCATTTCCTTTATAATTGTTTATCTTCAACTCTACTTTGAAGCTTCATCATCTTGTTTTCAACATTTCAGTGAGACTGACAGAGAGAACTCTGCACCTATTTTGCATTCGAAGTATAAAACTTTCATAGTGCATTGTAAAGTAAACGAAATTATCGATATTATGGTGTAGATGGCGTAACAAAAATGCTCAAAATCATCTTTTTGACAGATTTAATACTACATATAGTCCAATATAACATATAACAATATGCTTGGCTAACTATATAGGTATCTCCATAAGCAATTGGGCTTATTACTAGTCGGAAATACAAAAAATTATCACTAGGTGGTAAGGACATTCAAAGGGCAGGAAGTTAATTCTCATAAGCACTATATTGAACATGGAAGCACTGAATTTAAAATAATATGCAGATATTCAGGAATTATTGAATTCCTTTACAAGAACAATATACAAATATAGCATTAAGTACAATCAAAATTAATCCGAAAAACCCATGATTCTACCCATATAGGCTATTCAAAAATATTCTTATTTTTTAGAATCTTTTTTTTTATTATACTTCGAAACCAAGAGTCATTGAAATTCATGATAATTTGAAAGATATTCAACACTTTTCTATCCAGTTCAATATTCTCATGAATTTTGCGGATTGCCATATAATAATGAAATCTTTGAAATCACCAATTACCATTAGAAAAGACAATTGGGATTTCAAATTGAGATCGCAATGCCACAAAGCAACACTACCATAGCTATTATAGCTAATTAAGCTTGAAAACTCCAAAGCGTTAAGTTTGTGAACGACTATTAGAGTTTTTGGTGAATTTTCACTTTCAATTTGAACGTTAACCATGAATTGTAATTGATAAACAGTAGTAATAATTTTAATCATATTCCAAAATAATATGGCCGCGCCACTTTGACCAAGACTTCAACTAATAAGCACCACTTTGGCAATATTTTGACATTATTTGATACGTTTCAACAGAGGACCTATCACTTATCTTGAAATCTCAATATTTCATTGATAACAGAACTAATACTGTTAACCATAATGTCATCCGCACATTTTATATATTCAAGGAGTATTAACATGACAACACTGACAAAAGTTGAATATGTAATAGCAGAAAGAGTATAGGTATATTGTGTTTTGTGAATTTGATAATTCTCGCAATACAGTACAACGATCGAGTGAGAGTTAACCTTTGAACTTTGATTTTGATATTTGGCGTTTTCTTTTTAATCAAAGCTTGGTTTGATCCACTTTGGTTTTGTATTTGGTAACGAATCGTCTCAATTCGAGTTATAATTCGAAAATGGTAAAACATTGTTCGTATAGATTGTGTTCGTCCGACAGCAGACTAGTATTAGATTTGGTTCTGTGCCAAGATCGATGGGATAAGCTGTACCTCTATATATAAAAACTATTCTTCATTCGATTTCCGAAGCCATGGATTGATATGTCAAAATGCAAGCGATGGCATCATTCATTCGAAGTAAGTTGTGCGACGTGCGTTATATAAGATATTGTTATCTTGAATAATACCACCGTTCAATGTTGTACAACTTTCAACCATCGAATTTTATAACTTGTAAACGTCGTAAACGAGAGATCTTTGGACTTTGATAATAAACAATTTATTTAATGTTCTAATTGAAGCCTATTACCGAATTTTCCATATTGTGTTTTACGTACAAATGAATCCCTTCACAGGCTATTAATGCCCAGGGCCCACACCATTGTCTAAGGATGTAGACAATGCCCACACGATTATGAAGCGCCACGTAGTGAGTAGATCTTGAATTCAGTAGTAATAAGCCTACTATAGGAACTCTAAATACAATGGTCGAACTGATAAACAGGAACCTGCTCTTACTTTGGCCCTCAGAGAAGAAAACTGCATTGGTAAGTAAACGGAAATATCGAAACTATAGTGTAGATGGAACTACAAAATCATATCGAATGCCGTATAGGTACACGGTATACAGGGATTGGCATCCTATATCATTTATTTATTAACGGTGATGAAAGTTTGTTTCAGTACTGACTTATTTGATATCTTTTTCGAATTATATTTCCATACGGTTCCTAACGGAACTATTTTATTTCTCTATAAACAATGCCAAAGATTGATTCGGCTTTTTTATCACAGATGGCAGAATGAGTATTGAATCATAAACACCAAGCAGCTGCATATTTCCCAGAAAAATATTCTGAAGTAACCTCAAATTTGAAACGATTTGTTGATTCATGAAGTCAGCCCGGGAATAAGTGATAAAGTGTTATATATCAAAAATGACAACGGAACAGGTGAGCTCTGAAATACTAGTTGAATTGATAGGTATAGTGCTCAATCACATTTTAATAATAATAGGTTTGGCAGAGAGATTTGAGAGTAACAAACATTATTAATTTATCAAATGATTCAGGGTATTCCCTTGGGAATTCGTATGCTGAACTATATCTGTAGAATCCCTGACAAACCAATATTGCCTGAACAGGATCTGCGGGTTGAACGGGAAGTACAGGCATCGCCCAGAGAGACAAATTTTAGGGATTGCAAAAATTCTATCTGCAGTTTCAATATATAGAAAATGAATGGTTCCTGTGTGTAGATTTGTAGATGAATGTGAAATGAAACAATTCATTACCGTGAATAGTTAGGTATGTTAGTTATACCCGAGGTAAAAGGTATGTGAGGATCACATCCGATTATAACTCCAATTTGGCTATAAAAAACACGGGATATATATATATATATATATATATATATATATATATATAAAGAAAATTGAGAGATTCACGAGAAAAGTCTGAAACCGAAGTTTTCTGCCATTACTACCATGTGTTTTTGTCACTTTTGTTGACAACAAGCCCAGCAGATACTCTCGGAATTTTCATCCGGGAGTACCGGGAGCCTCCGTGCAGAAGGTCCCATTTTGAACCACTTGTGTGAAGATAGCGTCGGGCGCTGGCGCCCGGATCCAGCGCCCTATCCCCACTACCAAGCTAAGTTTACACGGTACCATTTCTCTTTAACTACAGTTACGCTCTGGTATAGTTTCGAGTAAAAAGTGGGTTTCCCATTAACATTATTTGACAAATAAGTTCCATCAAATACATATGAAAATAAACAAGGTTTGTGTTATTTATTATTCACAACTAGACTAGGTTTGACTGTCCCGTCGGTTTCGAAAACTGAAAATTTCAGAAAAAAGTTATATAGTAGTGAATGGCTCAAATGTGATGTTGTGTTTCAGCTGGAAGAATACTATCGATGCCATTATGTCACATAGTTCGGATTTTTTGAAAAAAAAATATTTACCCCCACAAAACAAATTGAATTTTGACACTGTTCCCGTCGGTTTGGAAAAATGAAATTTCTAGGAATACCTTATCTAATGGATTACTATCGATGGCTTGGATGCCATTGTGTCAAATAGCACGGATTTTGAGAAAAAAATTATTTGCCCCCACCCAAAAAAATTGAATTTTGACATTGTTCCCGTCGGTTTGGAAAAATGAAATTTCTAGAAATACCTTATCTAGTGGATAACTATCGATGGCTTGGATGCCATTGTGTCACATAGCACGGATTTTGAGAAAAAAATTATTTACCCCCACCCAACAAAAGATAAGGTATTTCTAGAAATTTCATTTTTCCAAACCGACGGGAACAGTGTCAAAATTCAATTTCTTTGGTGGGGGTAAATAATTTTTTTCTCAAAATCCGTGCTATGTGACACAATGGCATCCAAGCCATCGATAGTAATTCACTAGATAAGGTATTTCCAGAAGTTTCATTTTTCCAAACCGACGGGAACAATGTCAAAATTCAATTTTTCTGGTGGGGGTAAATAATTTTTTTCTCAAAATCCGTGCTATGTGACACAATGGCATCCAAGCCATCGATAGTAATTCACTAGATAAGGTATTTTCAGAAGTTTCATTTTTCCAAACCGACGGGAACAGTGTCAAAATTCAATTTCTTTGGTGGGGGTAAATAATGTTTTTTTATCAAAATCCGTGCTATGTGACACAATGGCATGCGGGTCATCCAAAGTAATTCACTAGATAAGGTATTCCCAGAAATTTCATTTTTCCAAACCGACGGGAACAATGTCAAAATTCAATTTTTTTGGTAGGGGTGGATAATTTTTTTTTCGAAATCCGTGCTATGTGACACAATGGCATCCAAGCCACCGATAGTTATCCACTAGATAAGGTATTTCCAGAAATTTCATTTTTTTTTCAAAAAATCCGAACTATGTGACATAATGGCATCGATAGTATTCTTCCAGCTGAAACACAATATCACATTTGAGCCATTCACTACTATATAACTTTTGTGAATAATAAATAACACAAACCTTGTTTATTTTCTTATGTATTTGATGGAACTTATTTGTCAAATAATGTTAATGGGAAACCCACTTTTTACTCGAAACTATACCAGAGCGTAATGAGCGTAATTGTAGTTAAAGAGAAATGGTACCGTGTAAACTTGGCTTGGTAGTGGGGATAGGGCGCTGGATCCGGGCGCCAGCGCCCGACGCTATCTTCACACAAGTTTTTGAACCACAAATCTGCAATGCATGTTGCCAAAGGCATTTCTCCGCTGGAGATGTATCAATGTATCACATCGAATGACTATTTTTCTCGAATTACTCAAAACATGTTATAAATAACTATTTGTTTTTCCATTACTAACCTGAGAAATCACCATCATCCAAGCATTTTCGCCAATTTGAAGTGACACTTTTTAATCTAGGAGAATAATGATAAAGAAATCTTACCTAGACAAATGATAATGAACTGTGGTCGCTTCGATTTCTATAGCGACAAATCGCTACTCGCTTCTATTGCCGCCTTCCTTACTTCAGACGAGCTACATGCTTCCATCTCGAAATAACTATCTCTTGAATTCAAAAAAAAAATGTATTCACAATATCAGTCAATAGTAAGCGTGCGAGTAGACACGGCCAAACACACATTACAAAATATTGAACAAAAATTTTGTCAAAAGGTATTCTAGATAATTTGTGAAAGGCTTTTATATTGATGCATTACACTACAGAGATAATAATTACTAAGATCTCCAAATAACAACCTGAAATATAAGCGAACATTCGAAAGTGAGTTTAAGTCATGTCGTTCATGTGCTGTGAATGTGATAATAATATAATCTTCGACAATGAAACATATAAATTGACATGTGATTCCTGTGGTGGATCTCTCCACGAAAAATGTTCCGGCTATTGGAAAATAGCTTTGTTCACTCTGTGTTTTATTCAACTTTGTTTTTTGACCTATTTAAAATATGTATGTTTTCATAGAAACGGTGTATGTAATGTTTGAAAATTAATAAATAATAAACAAGAAGTTGAAGAAGTTGTTTCAACTAATGTTTCACATTGCAAAACTTGTATAGTTATATCTGCTGAATCCAAAAAGTTATGGGCCCAGAATACGTAACTGTGTTCTGAAAAACCGTCCAAATAAGTTTTTGCAAAAGTTAATTTTGTGAAAAAGTGTCACTGTCACATCGAGTTATACTTCTGGTTCTCACAAGCCAAGAAAGTCCGTAAAGATGGACAAGCTGAGGTCTCTTCATATCCAAAAGTTTGATGGAACCAATTTTCACCTGTGGAAGTATCAGATGCAAATTATCTTCAATGCCGAAGGACTTCTGAACATGGTTGATGGACAGAAGCAAAAGCCTGCAGCCACAGATGATGAAAAGGATAAGAAAGAATGGGAAGAATCCAATTCGAAGGCGATGCTTATCATTTCAACAGCAATGGAGTTCGATCAATTACAGACAGTGATGAGTTGTAAAACAGCACCAGAAATGTGGAGTCGTCTAAAAATCATCCATTAACAAAGGTCGTCAGTTAATAAGGTGATGCTGAAACAGAAGTTTTTCAACTATAGAATGTCCGAAACTGATAGCATTGCTCAACACATTAGCAAAATCGAATCAATGGCACAAGCTCTTGCTGACATAGGAGAACAGATTTCCGATATCGACAAAATAGCTAAAGTTTTGGGAAGTCTTCCTGCCAAATATGGATCCTTCATCACAGCTTGGGACTCCTATGATGAAACCAAACAAACGTTCAATAATCTGACGGCTCGTTTGCTGAAAGAAGAAATGAGTTTATCCCAAAATGACGAAGTCTCAACAGCATTTGTAGCAGCAAAACCAAATTTTCACCAGTCAGATAGATACGATTCCTCTAGTAGCCACGCTAATCGTTCTAATCTTCAGCAAAAGAAGAATGTTGAATGTTTCTTCTGCCACAAGAAAGGTCACTATAAGTCCGAGTGCAGGTTCAGGTTGGCTAATAAAAACAAAGATAACCGTCAACCGAAAAACCATCAATGGAAATCCAAACATCAAGCTTTGAGTGCTGAGTTGAAAAATATCGAAATTGAAGGCTACGACAATGCTTGGTTGGCGGACAGTGCAGCATCAAAGCACATGACATTTCACAAAGAGTGGTTTACTGAGCTCCATCCAATAAATCCACAAATATCAATTCAGCTTGGAGACAATTCTTTTGTATATGCAAAAGGAATTGGTTCAATAGAAGTGGAAGCTGTGTTAGGAGAGGAAAAGCTACCCTGCACTCTGCAAAATACCCTTTATGTGCCTAAATTGAAGAAGAATTTATTCTCAGTGGGAGCTGTTACTGAGAAAAATTTGAAAGTTATTTTTCGAAATGATAAGATCGAAATTTATAACTCAACAGAATTGGTGGCAGCTGGGAGAAAACAGTCCAATCATTGCTTCAGAATGCTATTTGAAAACCCTAAAGAAAGCCAAGCCTATGTAGCAAGTATACCCAACTCAGTGATGTTATGGCATGAAAGATTAGGTCACGTTAATTTCCAAACGTTGAAGGAAATGTCCGATGAAGGTCGAATCCCAGGACTGAAAATAGCTAGTACAGAAGAATTGTTCTGCGAATCTTGCCAATTTGGGAAGCAAACTCGAAAACCATTCAAAGCCAGTATCAATGAACGAGCTCTCAGACCCGGAGAATATATACATTCCGATGTATGTGGGAAGATGCCTTGTACGTCCATTGGGGGAGCTGATTACTTCGTCCATTTCAAAGATGAGTACACCTCATATCGCTGGGTATATTTTATAAAACACAAAAGTGATGTGTTTTCTAAATTCCTCGAATTTGAGAGAATGCTTGAAAGACAAAGTGAGAGTAAAATGAAAATACTCCGAACAGATAATGGGGCAGAATATATCAACCAACAATTCAGAAATCATTTACAACAGAAAGGAATTATCCATGAAAGAAGTTCAGCATATAATCATGAACAAAATGGTACAGTTGAAAGGAATATGAGAACAGTGGTCGAAAGTGCTAGAGCCATGCTTGCGAATACTGAATTATCAGACGAATTATGGGCCGAAGCAGTCAACACATCAGTTTACATTCTGAACCGTCGACCATGTAAGAAAACTGGCAATGAAACACCCTACGAAAAATGGTCAGGAAAAACGTTAGATCTGAGTCATATGAAGAAATTTGGGGTTGAGGCATACGCACACATCCCAAAACGATTCAGACACAAATTCGAACAAAAGTCCAAGAAAATGATATTTGTTGGATATGATGGTTACAGTTCTAATTATAGACTTCTTGATCCCCATTCGAAGAAAATTTCAATTATGCGAAATGTTAACTTCAACGAAAACGTAGCAGCAAAAAACGGCCATAAATATGGATACCTAGAATTTCAAAGAAGAGACAGTATGAACCCTGCAGCAGAATGCGACGAAATGGAAACAGACTTTCATCAAGATCACCAGCAGGACAATTCAATTATTGATGATGAGTCGACAAATAATAATAATCCATCCAGTATTCAACTGCGAAATCGAGCCTCCATCAATATACCACTGAGATATCGTGAAAATTAAGACATAGCAATGGCAGCTGTCATCGATGAACCAAAATCTTATTCAGAAGCAATGTCTAGTGCTTTCAAAACAGAATGGAGAAAAGCTATGGAGGAAGAAATGGCCTCACTGAAACAAAACAACACCTGGAGTCTCGAAGAACTGCCCTCAGATCAAAGAGTTATTGGCTGCAAGTGGGTTTTCAGAGTCAAATATAAACCAGACGGCACTATTCTCAGATTCAAAGCCAGATTGTGCGCTAAAGGTTATTCGCAAACGGCTGGAATCGACTACCATGAAACGTTTCCTCCAGTGATTAGATATGACTCAATACGAATTCTTCTTGCACTGGCGGCAGCTGAAAACATGGAAATTAAGCAATTCGATGTCAAGACTGCATTTTTAAACGGAGATCTTCAAGACAACATTTACATGTGTCAGCCAGAAGGATTTGAAAGCAATGATCCCTCCTTGGTCTGCAAGCTAATAAAAAGTCTGTATGGTTTGAAGCAGAGTCCACGTTGCTGGAATCAAAAATTTGTGGAATTTATGACCAAATTCTCATTTGCGCAACTAAATGCAGACAAATGTGTTTTTCACGCAAAGTTTCAAGGAGAAGAGATATATATTGCTCTTTACGTAGACGACGGACTAATCTTATCGAAATCATCTAAAATTATTGATATGGTATTGGAGGAACTTGCATCACAATTCGAAATAACTATCGGAAATGCAGATTACTTCGTGGGATTTTAAATACACCGGGAAAGAAAGCTAAACCAGGTTTTCATAAGCCAACAGGGATATTTATCAAGAATTCTGGAGAAGTTCAATATGTCCGACTGCAATCCGAATTCAACACCAGCAGATCCGAATGTAGTCCTGGAAATGGGACAACGTTCGACTAGTGAAGAACAGGAGATGGAATCTATACCCTATAGAGAAGCAGTAGGATCTCTAATGTTCTTGGCGACTGTAACAAGGCCAGACATTATGTTTGCAGTGAGTCAAGTGAGCAGATTCTTATCAAAGCCAAAAAAGGTTCATTGGGTTGCCGTGAAACGAATATTTAGAAAATTCCATTACATAAGGGAACAAGTGGAGAATGGATTGATATCTCTATCGTATGTCTGTTCAGAGGAACAACTTGCAGACATGTTCACAAAGCCGCTTTCAAGAATGAAATTTGTGAAAAATAGAAATTCATTATCCATCACTTCAAGAACGTGAACAAAGAGTGGGAGTATTGGAAAATAGCTTTGTTCACTCTGTGTTTTATTCAACTTTGTTTTTTGACCTATTTAAAATATGTATGTTTTCATAGAAACGGTGTATGTAATGTTTAAAAATTAATAAATAATAAACAAGAAGTTGAAGAAGTTGTTTCAACTAATTTTTCACATTGCAAAACTTGTATAGTTATATCTGCTGAATCCAAAACCGGCCTATCAACCACTGAACTTCGCTGTATCCCCCTGAAAACAAGAACCTTGATGCTACTATGCGAAGGTTGTCGTGGCAGCCTAAAATCAATTCCCAAGATGCTAAAAGTCATGGATGAGTTGCAGTCTCAAATAGCAGCTATGTATAAAGAAATTAGGGAAGCAAGAGGGAAAACTATGGTGGAAGATGATGAGGGAATCTTATCTGAAGTGGAAGATAGAATAACACGATATAAAAATGTTATAATATATAATATGAAAGAATCTGAAGCAACTATGATCAATGATAAAGTTAAGGATGATACTAAGATGGTAAACGACTTACTGAGTAATTGTCAGATAGATTACCACATCACGAAATTAATAAGACTAGGAAAAAAACAGCATTCCAGGTAAACCACGTCCACTCAAGGTGGTGCTGAACGACTTTGAAATCGCTAAACAAATCTTAAGAAGCAGAAAACGGATTGACAGAGATGGAATCAAAGTTGCTAATGACCTAACGGTCAAACAAAGGGATCACTTGAGGTCACTGCGATCTGAGCTGTCAGATAGACAAAGTAAAGGGGAAGCTAATATAACTATTATAGTTATTTATGTATCAAGGGAATTAGGAGGGCCTTAATTACCGATGGCAAAGTTTGCGTCCCGAGGGCCTCTGGCCCAAGGGACAGCAATTGCCTGAGGTTATTAAGGCTCATTAATTCCCGTGGTACATAGATAATTTTATTTCTGACCGATTTCAATAAAATTTTGTTCATTTTTGAAACGGAAGAATGTACCAATTCATTACCTTCCCGGTATATTTGAATCAGGTACCGTTGATTATAGTAGAGTTTTCTTGTTGCTAGGTTGTTGCTATGTTACTTGTTTATAAACAGAACTTTGTTATCAAGCTGTGTTTGCGGTAAAAACGTGTTTTCTACCCCAAATATAATGGAGGATATTTTGAAAAAAGCTGAACAAGCAAAAGAATCATTAATTCCATCGAAAAGTGAAGCCGTATACCAAAAAGAATACAAGATATATCTGGACTGGCTGACACGGAAAAATGTTATGCCAAAAGATGTCACTGAAACTGTATTTCTGGCATATTTTCAAGAACTGGTAAGGAATTTTCTATGTTTTTCGGTAGATTTGGTAGTAATTGTGTTTATTCGTTGCAGTCAGAAACGTATAGTCCGAATTCTTTATGGACTAAATGGTCAATGCTAAAATCGATGGTGACTATACATGAGAAACGAGATATCACCAAATTCAATGAACTACAGGCTTTTTTGAAACGGAAGAGTAAGAGTTATAAGCCGAAAAAGTCTGCTATTTTATCTCCTAAAGATGTTATCAGATTTCTTAAGGACGCTCCTAATGATATTCATTTATTGCATAAGGTAATTTTGTTTTTATTTTAAATTTTGGTAAAATTCGGGAATATGGACACCTCACCGATTTTGATGAAATTTGCACAGATCATATAAAACACAATAAAATGACCATACCAATCGAAATTTTTGTGCGGAAACGTCTCTGAGATCGTTTTATCGGCATAGAAGTTTCATAATGATCACTTCACCAATGCTCCATAGTAGAACACGATTTATTATTTTTCACGTATATTCTAATCCGAATACTTCATAGTCAACTATTAATGTCTATTCTTATAATAATAATTCATTAACTGAATGAGATTGAGATTCAAAAAATCGAGAAGGAATGCTAATATTGCCAATTCAAATCTCAATATTCTTTACTGACATATTTGACACAGAACGATTGAAATGACAGTCTTTGACAGAATTTTGTACATTATAGGCATATTAAATCGGATCTTTGAAGTGCGACGTTGCCAATTCAATTCTTTGAAAAATGTATACTACATTATATTTATGGAACCTACTTGGGAAATGGATGAAATTGAAAAGCCAACAATTGCTGTTTATTAAATTCAATGCCTATTATTATGCAAGCACGAAAATCACTATATATGATCACATTGTAAACGCTAATAAATTACCGGATAATTTGAAACTTCCTTGTTGAAAAGGTCAAAGTTGGGTAAGATGATTTTTCTAACATGAGGTAATAACGTTTAAAGGACGCTCCGCCGACTTTTCGAAAGTCCGCGCGCTCGGCCGACATTTCGGAAATCCGCGCGATTGAATGACAGTCTTTCACTCATATCACAGAATTTTGAACATTATAGGCATTTTAAATAGGATCTTCAAAGTGAGACGTTGCCAATTCAATAATTTAAAAATTGTATACTTCATTATATTCATGGAACCTACTTGGGAAATAGATGAAATTGAAAAGCCAACAATTGCTGTTTATTCAAATCAATGCCTATTAGGTATGATGTCATTTTATTTTATCAACATAGATATACTGATTAACAAAAATATATCAAGTGACAATGAAACTAATGTCAGTATTGTCAGTATTCCTTGGCATTAACGTCAATTATGAATATTTTGCGTTTGCATCAAATTTGTGCTGAAAAAGAAGTAATGATCTCTAAATTGAGAGAATGGAATTTAATACCTCCAGAAGGAGAATATATGTGCCCAAGATGTGGTGGTCCTTTCAAATTGGGCGAACTTGATTCCAGGTAATCGGATTGCTATTTGCATAGTTTGAAATGATGATTTTCCTCACTTCTCTTTCAAATCCAACCAAATGAAGCATATTCATGTTTTTTTTTGTTTGTTCGATCCAGAGAGGAGATTGTACTCGCTAAATTCGACGTTTCAACGTCAATTTCTGACAGTTTCTTCTTTTTAGAATTGATGGATGGAAATGGAGATGTTTCAACTACATTGTAGAACGAAAGCAAAAACGTAAAAAATGTAATTATTCGAGAGAGTTTCGTTATGGGACTTTCTTTGCAAAATCAAAATTGTCCATATTCAATTGTTTGGCTTTCGTAAATTTATGGGTATCAAATGCTCCATTAAAATTGATAATGGAACAACTAGAAATTAACGGTTCAACTGCTGTTGATTGGGCCAGTTTCTGTAGGGAAGTCGTTTACCAATCATTTTTTGAGAATCCCGTAAAACTTGGAGGACCTGGAAAATGTGTAGAAATCGACGAAAGCAAATTTGGCAAACGAAAATATCATCGGGGACATCGAGTCGAGGGCCAGTGGGTTTTTGGAGGTTTCGAACGCGGTTCTGGAAATATTTTTATGGTTGCAGTTGAAAAAAGAGACACTGATACATTGTTACCAATTATAGAACAATGGATAGAAAAAGGTACAACAATTTATTCTGATTGTTGGAAATCCTATGATTGTCTTTCCCAAAAAGGTTACCAACATTTAACAGTTAACCATTCTATCACATTCAAAGATCCGGAAACAGGAGTCCACACCAACAGCATAGAATCGTCATGGAGACATGCCAAAGCCATAAACCCTTCTAATGGTAGGAAGAAAAAACATGTGCCTGGTAATCTGGCTCGTTACATGTTCTATAAAAAATGTGATTCTTTGAAATTGAATAGAACGGAGGAGTTTTATAAACTGGCGGGTAAATTGTACGATCCTCGGAGGATGATTGATGGAACTGAGGAGTCTGTCCACGTGGCGGATGATGAAGACAAATCAGATATCGAAGACTTCATATAAGCAGCAGCATATTTTTGAAACAATCGGCCCTTTTCAGGGCCAACAATAGTATATTTCAAATGAATTCGTTTGCACATGAAGAATTTCATAGCTTTTCTCATTAGGTCGGTTGTGTTAGAAGATCTGAGAAAGGTTGGGCCGGATCAAAACTCAATAACGTAGACGGCAATTATTTTCCTTCACATTGTCAACCTAATAAGTTACCGGATATTTTGAAACTTCCGTTGTTGAAAATGTCAAAGTTGGGTAAGATGATTTTCCCTTCTTCACATATCATATTTTTCACTTTCCTAACATGAGGTAATAACGTTTAAAGGTCGCTCCGGCGACTTTTCGAAAATCCGCGCGCTCGGCCGACATTTCGGAAATCCGCGCGCGCGGATTTCCGAAATGTCGGCCGAGCGCGCTCGCTTCGCTCGCGTTTGGTAAAATGATTTTCCCTTCTTCACATACCATAGTTTTTACTTTTCTATCATAAAATAATAACATTCAAAGGACGCTCCGCCGACTTTTCGAAAATCCGCGCGCTCGGCCGACATTTCGGAAATCCGCGCGCGCGGATTTCCGAAATGTCGGCCGAGCGCGCTCGCTTCGCTCGCGTTTGGTAAAATGATTTTCCCTTCTTCACATACCATAGTTTTTACTTTTCTATCATAAAATAATAACATTCAAAGGACGCTCCGCCGACTTTTCGAAAATCCGCGCGCTCGGCCGACATTTCGGAAATCCGCGCGCGCGGATTTCCGAAATGTCGGCCGAGCGCGCTCGCTTCGCTCGCGTTTGATAAGATGATTTTCCCTTCTTCGAGTCGCTGAACACGAATTCAAAGTCAAAACGTAGCGATCTCCCTTTGTTCCAAAGTTTTGGTCCTTCCAACTTCGGAAAAACGGCATACTCCGCTTTTTTTTCACACAAAAAAACGAGCAGAAGCTCGTTAGGTGCCCGATACATATCATTCTACCTTCTTCATGACTTTTTACCATTCGTCCATATAAAACTCGAGAAAAACTTTCTGATTCGACTGAGTTTATAACGCGGTGTGATTTGTCCCAAAGCCTAACCTAATATCAAAATCGTATCTGAAATTGTTAAATTATGTGTATCGGGCATCTAACGAATAAAAACGTGTGATTCTGATCGTTTTTTTGTGAAAAAAACGGTGGGATATGCACTTCTTACGATATTTGAAGGGCCATCATTTCGAAACGAAGGGAGATCACCGTGTTTTGACCTCGGATTTGTGTTCAGCAGCTTCTCACTATTATATTAACACAATGCAATTGATCTACTGATCAAAGAACAAAATATCATTTTCGAAAGACGAGTGGAATCGGGAATTGCCGTGATCGTGCGCCAACACACCGTGGAGGAATGGCCACGCAGGTGGAACAACCACATAATCACCGCACAGTTGACGAAGAAGTTGATTCCTGACCTACACTCTTGTACGAATTCACACCAGAAGAATTGGCCAAGCAGCAGACAAAAGGTACACAAACTGTGGCGAAAAAGACCCACCAACAGTCATTTGCAGGACACCTATGATGTTGGTAACCCTCAACTGTCAACATACTCTCAACATTAGATACCAAAGATATATTTGGAAGCTGAATTCTGATTATTATTGGAAAAATAATCAAGAAAGATGAACCACGTCTCTCCGGTAAATGTGATCTGGTAATTATTGTTTTTCGAGGTCTAAGCTTTACATGCAATATGACCCCCAATTCGATGTGAGATAAAGTTTTTTTGACACTTGGTGCTATTCGGTAAACGAATATTTATCGGATTGAGTTCCTAGAGGTAAGTTCCACTGAGGGCGGGTTGTAACAAGACAACACGACGGGTTAACTGTGGTTCAAGTGAACCGAGTTCAGTTGTCAAGCAACAAATGCTTCTATTGGCTAATTCTTAGCAACTGATCTCGGTTTATTCGAATCACAGTTAACTCAAGTACGTACCATTAGCCTTAAGTGGTGAGGTTGGGTTAAAAAATAATTGATTTCCGAGGCGTAAATACTTCTGAATACCAATCATAACAAATATTTCATATTTATTCAGTATTCATGAAATTGAATAAAATTGTCAACGTCGCACTATGATCGTAACGCGTTATCATTCCTGTCATTCTATTTCATGTTTGACATTCAACATTTTTAAATATGTCAGAGTGAGGAGTTTTCAATTAATAAAACTAATATTTATATATTACTATTCTGTGTATATTTGTGAACGAATCGATTTTTGTATGGATCTGGATTACTATTTTCTATATACTGGCGTATGCTGAAGATAAATAAGTGTGAGACAGTCCAATTTATTTACCCAAGTTTGTGTACACTGTCAGACATTTTTCCAAAAAAAAGTACTTTTCAGGTATTTCCGCAGAAAATTTTTATGTTTTTTATCGTTTTTATGGTGTTTTCAATCATCTGTGAAAATTAAAAAAAAATCGGAGTGGTGTCCATATTCCCGAATTTTTCCTAAATTTTTTGTGTGTATTCATTTCCTTTTTTTGTTATAGGTTGTTTTGATTATGAGTTATTTTGGAGGATGCAGAAGTCAGGAACTTTTGAATATGAAGATATCGGATATAGAGGACCGGGATTCCGTTATGGTAGCGAACGTACCGGAAAGTAAAACTGGTGTATCGAAGAAATTTACAGTTGTGGATGAAAAAGAGTTCTCCGCTTTGCCTTTATTAAGACTTTATATGTCCTTGCGTCCTTAAGGTATTGAACGATTTTTTTTGAGCTTCCGACAAAATAAATGTACATCTCAGCCAATTGGAAAAAACATGTTTGGGAAAATCCCCAGCAAAATCGCAATGTATTTAGGATTGCCAAACTCATCTTCCTATACGGGACATTGCCTTCGTCGCACTTCTGCTACTGCTCTAGCCAATGCAGGAGCAACTATGACTAACTTAAAAAGACACGGAGGTTGGAAAAGTTCCACGGTGGCGGAGGGGTATTTGGAGGATAGCATCGAATTGAGAAATAAAACGGCGCGTATGTTGTCTACTTTGCCATTAGAAGAGGCAGGTACCTCGACTGTAGTGAACAGAAGCTCCAGCCATACAAAAGAAGAAATTGTTTCCAGTGGCGGAAGTAATTTTCAGGGAACATTTCAAAATTGTACATTTATTATTTGTAATGACGTGAATAAATAAAATATGGTTCAGTTTTCATTTCATAAATATATAGGTGAAACAGAGTAGAAGTGAAGAGAAAGAGTATTTCGATTTAATTCGATTTAATTCACAGATGTCAGAAACATCTAGTCACTATATATATATATATATATATATATATATATATATATATATATATATATATATATATATATATAATTTTATTTTTACTTGTGAAAGGTAGAGGGAATTATGAAATCTATAATGTCCCAAGGGAGTTATGACCCTCTTTATTGATAGCGTAACTATGACGATATAAGCTTATAATATCCTGCTCAGAAATAAAATATATGAGAGGTGTTCCTAAAATTGTTGAATCAAAAAACTGAAAAGTCAGGAATTATCATTTTAGTATCAAAATGTGGGTGGATTAAGAACAAAACTAGGAAATCTGCAAATGAATACTTTTTGTTGTGACTATAACATCATACTGTTTACGGAATCATGGTTGAATAGTGAAATTTCTGATAATGAATTGGGTATGAAGAACTATAACATCTATAGAACTGATAGATCAAGGTTTTCAAATGAAACCAGAGGTGGAGGAGTAATGATAGCTATTACAAATAATTTTCAGTCTGAGCTTGTTAGATCATTCAATGAAAACTTTATGAAGAATTGTATATCGAACTCAGAAGTGAAAACAATAACTATATTATAGGTTGTATTTATATTCCTCCTAATTCTAATAATGATATATACCAGGCTCACTGTGCATCAGTGGAAGATCTTTGTTCCAAATACTTCAATCATAAATTTTTAATGTGTGGCGACTACAATGTGCCTGACACCGTTTGGGATAATGATCATCTGGGTTTGAAAGCTATATGCCCTGCAACATCTAATGGAAATATTCTTGCTAACATTTTTGGTTTCTTGCAGTTTTATCAAATGAATTCTATGGTGAACAGTAGAGGCATATTGCTTGATTTGCTATTTTCCCAAATTCATGATATTGTGGTCTCTACTGCTGTTGATCCTCTTTTTAATGACACCATGCATCACACTGCAATTTCTTTTTCACATAAAAATGGTAACAATAAACAGTCTCCTCCAGAGAGTCGTTATCATCATGAATCCAAAATGCAAATTACATGGCAATAAATGATTTTTTGGCAACATTCAACTGGAATAGTGCTTTCGCAAACTTAGATGTCAACACAGCAACACATGAATTTTATAAGATTGTAGCTATTGACTTATTTATCTCATTGAAATCATTCAAATCGTCCATTTTCCCAAAATGGTTTTCACCAGAACTGAAACAGATGATATTGAGAAAAAGCGAAATCACAAAAATTACAAGATTTTCAACCACAATGAAGACTACATGGCATTTACACAACTGAGATCACAATGTAAAATTCTAACGAAAGTTTGCTATGATACCTATTTAGAACACGTTGAAAATAACTAAATCAATGATCCATCAGGTTGTTGGAAATTTGTTAGTGATAAGAAAAAAAACACCAGTTATATGCCAAATGCAATGACTTATGATGACATCAGATCTACTGATATGTCAAGTACAGTCGAGTTGTTTGCCAAATTCTTTTCTACAGTTTACGTAGAATCAGATCCAGATACTGCTCAATTTTCATATGATAAAACTTTAAATTTATCATTTTTGTGAATTGGAATTAGCAAAAATATTTGAAACTATATGTAACTCAAAATCAAAATTTTCGAGTGGACCAGACGATTTTCCCTCATTATTCCTTAAACAGTGTGTATATACTTTATCAACTCGTCTTTTCATTCTATTCAATAAATCACTGATCAGTGGCACGTTCCCTGATGCTTGGAAACAGAGCTTCATCTGTCCTATTCATAAAAGTGGCTCGAAAGAAAAAGTTGAGAACTATAGGGGAATATGTATTCAATCAGCTATTCCAAAAGTTTCAGATCAGCTTGTTGCCAAAATTCTCACGAATATTTGTAGACCCAACATGGATTTACATCTGGACGTTCCACAGCATCAAACTTAATGTACTACCAGCACTATATAACACAAGCACTAGAGAGGTCGGTGCAGGTAGATGCTATCTACACCGACTTCTCTTCTCTTCTTTCTTTTGATAGGGTTAGCCATAACTTATTGATAAAAAAATTATCTGCCATTGGTTCCTCCGGCAATATGTTAGAATGGATAAGCAGTTATCTAGTTGGACGTTCTCAATCGGTTAGAGTAAATAGTACAGTTTCAGAACCTTTTTTTGTGAAATCGGGTGTACCACAAGGGTCACATTGTGGTCCTTTATTGTTCTGCCTTTTTATCAACGATATTAGCGCAAATATCACTAATTCAAAATTCTTATTATTTGCCGACGATCTGAAAATGTTCAAGGTTGTAGAGAGTGTCCACGATGCTACTCTCCTTCAGAGTGATCTGAATTTAATTTCTGATTGGTGTGAAGCAAACTGCCTTCATCTCAATACGAATAAATGCCACTCAATGACGTTCAGTAGGTCTCGATCACCAATCAAATTCAATTACTTTTTGAATAACGAAATTTTGGAATGTAAACAATAGTGTAAAGATCTCGGTATACTGTTAGATGCCAAGCTTTGTTTTAACAATCATGTTAATTCAGTTTCTGTAAGAGCTCTAAAAATGCTCGGCTTCATTGTGAGATCATCAAGTAACCTTTCTCCTTTTACCACGAAAGTATTATATTGCTCTTTAGTACGCCCCATCATAGAGTATAACACCATCATCTGGAGTCCCTACTACCTCAAATATATACAACAATTAGAAAATATTCAAAATAAATTTCTGAGGATCATTGCATACAAACTAGGGTTGGTCAGAGGTGAATACAATTACAATGAAGTGATGAGTTTATTATCTTTGTCGAGTCTTGAGGATAGAAGAATAACCGCGTCATTGTTTTTTCTATTCGAAATTATGTCTGGTCTCATTGATTGTCCGGAAATCCTATCTCTCATTCATTTCAACGTTCCGCAGAGGTCCACTAGACAAATAAAGCTATTTAATACAACATATCACTCAACCAACTATGGCTATCATTCTCCTTTATCTAAAATGTTGAGACTGGGAAATAACTACTGTGATAAAATCAATCTCTTCTGTGATAATGAAAATACTTTCAAGAAAGAAATATCTCGCCGTTCAGTCATATAAATATGTATAAGTTAATTTTGTCTTTGTTTTTATTGTCTTTGTTGTACACAAATGTAATTTAAAATTAGTAGTAGTATAAGATAAATAGTAGATTATAAGCTTCGTGCTACATCATTTATTGTAAAAAAAATGGGGTTCACCCGTAATTCATAAATAAATAAATAAAAACATTTGACATAGTCAGTGGGCATACTTGAAGACTGGCGTTAAATAAATAATAATAATATCAACTGGAATGTTATTACAGCATCTATTTTCGAACAACCGAGTGGAATTTCATTTCAGTTCGAAAACTGGCTGCTTGATATATCGAAATTTCAGTGATACTTATGCTTAATGAACATCGCATTGCTCCTTTATAGTCCAATAACCAGGGATTTGAACCTGACACTGAATCCAATATAAATGATTTCTGGTACACTGGTAGTTTTTAAGAAGTATTTTGAGAAAAAAAAATTCTTCATGCGATCACCTATGGAAAATGGTGGAAATTCCCGGAAAAACTCGGGAAATCCGAATTGCATCGATAACTTGGAAAGGGTTGAAAATTCCGATATAATGTATGGGAAAAAAGTTGTAGAGCGTGAAAATTTGGACGAAAAAGGTATAAGTATACCTATGTATTTTTCCGAAAATTGCTTTCTATAAGAGATCTCTGTATAATATCCCTTGTTACTGGTCGGAAATTTATGAACTCAACGTTATTTTGATGGAAATTCGTCCAAAAATTTTTATATATACCTAGGTGTTGGCAAAACTGGTTGTATTCGTTATTCGGAGGTAACATGATGATCTGTGATGAATGAACAATAGAAATTTCAGAAGAAATTACGTTTCCTCATCAAATTAGCTCGACGAGCTGAGTTTGCTCATAGATTCAATGGGTAAAATTTGTACGAATCAGATATAACATTCATTCCATATTTATCTTGGGCCTAACTGAAGCAAATTTTTCAACCATCTCATTCAACGACCATCCTCACTAACAATGTAAGTAAGGAAAATTTGTTTCATACTTTCAATCATCAACATTATTATTGTAGCTTCCTGATGATGACAATAACCGATTGTCGAAATATATTGGAAATATATTGTTATAATAACACTTTCGCTTTTGCTGCTGTCCCAAATTATAATTCCTAAGTTTTGTATATATATATATATATGAAAGTACCTCGGATAAGAATGCCATTATATTACTTGTACATTATATAAGTAATATTGATGCGATATTGCCTTACTTGAGTTTACTTCGAGACTTCGAGCATCATTCTATAGACTGGGCCTATACGGTTATATGTTCCTTCTCGTACCCCAAACTTATCATTGACCGTACCTCCTCAATTTCAAAGAATATCGTTATGATATTTCCTTTGGGTTCGTTTATTAGAACTCCAAACAACACTAAACTTCTTTTATTACAACCCTTTTTTACAATACAATACAATCACTCAAACTGCTCAGCTACACGCTCTGTACTAAAACTCTATGATGGAAACTCTCTCTCCACTTGAAACTCTGATAAACTCTCTGCCGTCGCGATGAAGTGTTTTCCTTTTTATACTTGCTTACGCCTAAGGAGAACCTTCCAGAGAGGCCTCGATGATGTGTGACGAATCCTCTACCCCAACCGGGATTTCTTGGAAAATGACGTTCTCTTTTCGACCCGTCATATTATTTTGCGTTTACGAGCGACAGGGCCGACCCTAGGAGATTTCGTAACAATAAATTCCGTTCATTCAATGAATAATTCATCATTGGACATGCCCAAGAGTTGTTAAAGGCATACTTTTTTCCATAAAAGACATAAATGATGTATTTTCGAAGATCTCGAGTAGAAATTACACTCAGTATGTATATGTGGCCAGCCTGAAAAGGAAAATTTTTGTTCTCAAAACGGTTTCAGTGTCAAATATCTGCTTCTCATGATTAGAAGAGTACCTTCTCACATCATCTTTGAGAGGACCCAGTGAGAGTATGTTTCGTTCATTGAACACCACAGTGTTTGGAAAAATTATAGGAGTTTGCTTAACTAGTAGATACGAAGATTTAAACCATTTTTATAATTACATGGTACTGGTTGAGAGAACACAACACTTACATTATTCAAACGTTATTCACCATAAACTATGTAGTTCATACCGAAATAACCCTTTTTTTTATAAAAAATTATACTGTTACAGAAAGCTAAACAAACCATTCATAATACTGCCAGAACGATCGCCAAAGAAGTAATCAATGGTTTCAATATGGAAATTGAAAATGATGCCTTGGATATCATAGGCGAATTAACTTACAAGAAATTGCAGTTATATGGAACGGATCTGGATGCTTTTCAAAAGTGAGTAAATGACTGATAAATGAATATAACAGATGGATAACGAATTCTTCATATGATAGATAAACAGTTTCTAATAAAGGGCTACTTGCAGTTTTTTATGGAATTGCATAATTAACATTTACGTTTATGAATCAGGCGAAACACTGTATTGAATTGTTTTGTACACTGCAAACCAAACGTATCGTTGAGTATTCCTCAAAAACCCGAATCAACTTTCATTAATATTTATGAGATGTTCGTTTTTTGGGTTTGAAACAATGTTAGAATCTATATTGGTGTAGGAGGGCAGATTTCTAATTTACAGCCGAAAAGTTGCTGCATGGATGAAAGCATTTTTTTTTGAAAGGACTACGTCCCATTAGTCAGCAAAGTCTCCAAAAATTGACCATCAGAAAATTAAATATCTAATATTTATGAAAAATTCTTATAATCCTTAACGTTTCGGAAATCAAATCCGCAAATGCTGCTTGATGGTTAGCAGTAGGTACTCCTCGATTCAATGTGTGACGTGGTCCATCCAAAATTGGATACAAGACGCGTGTTGTCTCGCCGACTTGATCTCAGCTTCCATCTTGTGTATGCGCTGCTCATGCTTCCTGAAGAGTCGGGGGATCTATTTCCCCCTTCCCTTCGAGAAAGAGCCTGAACAGTGTCATACACGGCACAGTTGATCTGCCAGATGTCGGCCTCTTCTGTAAGGGCACTACGAGGGGCTTCACTTCATGAAGCATCCTCCGGGTCCCGCTGTTCTGGGTTCACGGTGCTTCCAGACGCACCCTTTCTTCCGCCAATCGCACGGTATTTCTACCGCCTGCTCAACCAGCCTGGGTGGGGCACGCATATAGCCACGGCCACAAAGATGGATGACATAATCCTTGAAATTTTGCGCGGAGAAGGCGTTATGATCCGGGTGTGCCACGCACCACAGAGCATGCATTCTTGCCATGTATCCCCTTCGAGCGGGCTCAGTACTCTCGTAGCACCGCATCAGGTCGTCCCTCAATTTGTCGGTCCACTCAAAACTTTTTCCATTGTCATTGCCTGAGTTGTCACGGGGCTGTCCATTGGTTTGGGCTCCTTCACCTTGCCCTTGATACCTATCCTAATGAGGTCGGTTGTGGGTGCCCTGTCCTCTAGTGATAGGAACCAGAGTTAGGGGCCTGTGAGTTGGTTGGCCTAACAGGCCCACGGCCAGCACCAGAGAGGAAAAGCTTTCCTCTTCCAGCTGCCGGTCCGATTTTGCATCCCGAGCTCAGGAAAGTGGTGACGCTACTCACCAGAGACTATTCAGATGTTGTGAAGCCCTCCCTGCTTATGCGCTTATTATTATTATTTTCGTCTAAACAAACCTAGTCTGGTCGAAACTCCCCACTGCTACGACACAGTGGACGAACGCGCTAGTATCATTAACCAATGACCACTTTCCGCACCGCGGATCACTGGCTCCGAGAATCGTGAGTCCTGAGCAGACGCAACGAACCGAGAATAACGGGCTTCTGCATGCGGCCGGCCAGTCGACCGAAATCTCTGCTGCATTACACAGAGAACACCTATAATAAGAACCACTAATTTAACAGAATAGTCCGGGTGGAGCCTGCGGAGTTCGTGAAGTAAATCCTGATACTTGGTCCGTTTTTCCACCTCTTTTCGGACGATATTCGTTTCGGAAGAGGCCGAAAACTCAATAGCGAATATCGTCTTACTTTGGTGGTCGAAGAGGACTATGTCAGGCTCATTGGCTCGTATTTACCTGAGGGTGGGGAATGAGAAAATCCAAAAACTTCGACACCTTTCATTCTCCACCACGGACTATATATCTCCTGGAGTTCTGCATGCTGCCGGCGAATATATCTGCCGCATTACGGCATGCCGGTATGGTCTTGAGCTCCGAGAGAAGCGTTGGTCTGGAAGTCCTCTCACGTAGAGTATAGTGAGAATTTGCTGTTCCAGTATCTTCTTAGTATTCCTTTGATTCGTCAGGGCTGATGTTTGATCCACCAGCTTCTTCGAGTAGCCATTCTTTTGAAGATCCTTTCTTATCCTGTTCAGCTCCTTGTCTAGACTTTCTTTGGTGTTACATAGATTGATTGTTCGATCAATCAGAGACTTGACGATTACCCGCTTCGTGGATTGATGGTGATTGGATTGCTCATTCAGGTATTGTCCAGTATGCGTTGGTTTCCTGTAGACTGATGTTTCCCATAAATTTCTGGTCCTCTTCACCTCCACGTCGAGAAACGGCAGACTGCTCTCAGATTCTTTTTCCATTGTGAACTTGATGGTGGGCCTCACGTTGTTCAGGTATTTTAGGAAGGCGTCCAGTTCTGCATCTCCGTGGTTCCATACTATGAACGTGTCGTCGACATATCTGAACCAGACGCGGGGTTTCTTCTTGGCTTGTTCGATGGCGAATGATTCGAACCACTCCATGAAGATGTCGGCTATTACCGGTGATAATGGTAATCCCATTGGTAGTCCTTCGTCTTGGCTGAGAGAGCGATTCTTCAAATGGAAGTAGCAATTCTGAACGCAGCATTCCAGCAACTCCATGAAGCCCACTATTGGTAGTGTTGTTCTGTTTTCCAAAGTATCATCCTCTCTCAGCTTCACTTTGATGATCTCGAGTGCTTCTTTGACGGGAACGTTGGTGTGAAGGCTCTCCACATCGAAACTGATTAGCTGGTTTCCTTCTTTGGCCTCGATTCTTCTCAAGATTTCAACAAAATGTCTGGAGTTCTTCACAAAGGACGAGGACTTTCCTTGTAGTGGCTGCAGGATGAGAAGTGGAAATTCCGCGAGCCTGTGGGTTACTGAGTTCCTGGAACTGATGATCGGCCTGAGAGGTACGTCCGTCTTGTGGATTTTCGGAAGCCCCTAGAGGTAAGGTGGCTTGCTGTGATGAGGCGTTAGTGAGGACCTCCTTTGTCTGAAAGAAATTCTTGGTATTTCTTCAATGTTAGTTCTGCATCATATATTCTAATTATATCAGCTGGTGAAGACTTAGGAACGTCAAAGGAAATTTCAGCGAACCTGTCTTCTTAGCCTATCTAGAAAAGAAATCAAAAATATAGAATTCAAGTTTTCAATGATAAAGTCGACTGCACTCGTTAAAAATGGTGTTAGTATGAGCAAATATTTGTAGGTAATAGCATCCTTAAAGCGAAAAATGGAAGTTATAGTCCCAAAAAATCAAAAACTCTCGTGTTTGAACAAGTTCAGGGGTTTATGAATGAGACGCTGGATGAAAAATATTTGATGATAAAAGTTGCTTCTATATTCGGAATATATAGATCCTGCCGACGTGAAAAGCTGTGACATTTATCAATAGAAGACATAACATGAATGGATAAATCATCTTTTGGTCAAATTCCAAATACAAACACGGAAATAGGTCGTTCTTTTTGCATTCTTGGAAAAAACATTGACTATTTTAATAAATACTGTTACGATCTATCTTTGGGTTTGTTGATCAACACTCCAAACGACACTAAACTACTTCAACTACTATTACAATAGTAGTAGTCCGCTTACTTTCCAACGCTCGGTACTTGAACTCTCTGTACTGAAAATTGTGAACTTCGACTACTTGCACTTAGCAATAACAAAACTCTCCACTTAGCTCCACTAAACTCGCTCCACTTAGCTCTGAATTAAAACGGTCTCTAACTAACTGTCGAATAACTAATTCTCTCTGAATAAAAACTCTGTTTCGCAAATAAACTCTGCTCCGCTCAGCTATCAATAACTCTCGCCACTTAGCTCTGAATAAAACTCTGCTAATATCTCTCTCTGAATAACTTACTCTACTCCGAATATAAACTGTCTCCGCCGCAATGTCTCGCTGCTTATATACCTTTGTATTATGGAGAATTTTTGGGAGAAGCCTCGATGACATGTCTCGAATTCTCCAAGCAAACCACGGGTTCCTGGAAAATAACGTTCGCTACGACGCGACCCCTCATCTGCGTTTACGATATCGTGTAATATTTTAGTCTCTTCAGGTGTACGACTTCCATTTTTGTTCTAGGCCTACGTTGAACCCTGTACACCACATCATTCATCCTGCGACGAGGGTTGTACAGCCGCACTCGATTTCCTTCTTGAATTCCGCCAGTATTTGCCTTCCGATAGTGCCGCACCTTCCTCCTGTCAATAAGCCCTAGCTACTCTTGTTTAGCGAATGGAACTCTTCTTGATGGTTGTTGAATCGAGTGGACTTGGCCAATGTTGACATCTTGTTTGACCAAGTCAGCCCTTTCAGTTGTTTTCAACTCGGAGATGGCACGTTTACTTCTGAGACGACACCTGGCGGCTCTCACAGGGATGGCTTGTTTTGTCTCCACCCGGGCTCGTGCGAAATCCGATGGCGCTAAATTCGGGGACTTTATTCACCGTAGCACGAACTAATTCCTTCGATAAGGCAGAAATTCTCGCTGTTTCCATTAAACGCAGTTCCACAGGCTTCGTCCTTTCTGCTGGAGTTGTTAAGATAAATTCTTCTCCTCCGAACCTCATAATCTTCTGCTCATTGTCGAATGAAAATCCATAGTCACCGATCAAGTCCATTCCGAGTATAAATTCATCTTCTATATCTGCGACGTAAACTGTATCTGTATCACGTTTCCAGGCCGAAAGATGTCGCTGCGTACCAAGGAAACTGCAGCACCGGTGTCTATGGTGCATATAACATTCATTTTATTCAATTTCCCTGGAATGGTGAGGCTCTCAGATGTTCTTTTTAGCCTGTTAATACAGATGACCCTCGGTGACCTTGACCTCGCAGGTGATTGCGAACTTGGCGCCGTCCTGGCAGGTGGGTTGGATTTTGGTGGCATTCTCACTTTGCAGTTTTTCATGAGATGCCTTAATCTTCCACATCTATAACATTTTCTCTGTGGCATTCTCTTCCTGCAGTCTTTTATAAAATGCCACGGCCTTCTACATCTATAGCAAATCCTCTGCGGCAGTTTCACCCAACAGTCTTTCATACGATGTCCCAGTTTTCCACATATGTAGCATGTTCTTTTCTTCTGGCTGCTCATTCCACTCATCATTAATTTCATTTCCTCCAGAACCTTCTCGAATGGATTATTCGCTGCGCCAGATCTTTGTTGTGCACTTTCGGCCTTGGGGTGTTGAGGGCCGCCTCTGAGTTTCTGCACCTACCGGAACCAAAGGAATATACAGGTCACTGTCTCAGAAGATCTTTTGCTTCTTTGCTAGCCGAATCAGGAGCAAATAGAACGGATATTAGGAAGCACAGTGGATGGAAGTCCACAACAGTAGCTGAGGGTTACATCGATCAATCTATTTCTTATGAAAGGGCCATTGCTGAAAGAATAATCCCAACAGCTGGCTCTAGCGTTACAGCATAGTCCTCTTCACTTCAATAATAAAACGTTTATGCCCATGAAATTGTCAAATCAGCTGGTTCAAATGTGTTACAAGGCTCTTCAACATCGCAAGGTTTCAATATCAGCACTTGTTCTAATTGTTTTGAAATTATTATGAAATTAATGTATATCAAACATTTGTTACAGAATTTATTTGTATCTAAATCTATTGTTCATAATAAAACTTTCTTGAAAATTGAATCATTATGTTTTCTTTATTGCTATTTGATCGAAGAAATTCGTGTTGAAAATATTTTTATCACGCTACTTTGTGAAAATCATCTTTTGGTACTCTTGACAACCATTAAAAATGTCACATTTGATGACAGTTGTACAAAAATGATATTTTTCACCCACAGGCATGCGAAACGTTCAACGATAACTGCTGATGATGTCAAATTATTGGTCAGGCGCAGTGAATCATTGGTATTTTGATTGAAAAAAACATGTATATTCCTATAACTGAATAGTTTTCATTTTTCAGAAAGAACTAGTCGATTCCAGGCTGCAAATGATAATCGCTTTGAAGCCTACTGAAACTACAAATACCACGAAGAGAAAACGAAAAGGGACTGTTTGAGATGGACTGTATAGTTATTATATATCAATATCAATATGTATTGAAGTTGTGTAAATATATCTGGATTTATTTCTTTGACTTTTTAAAAAATTATACGAGGATGGTTACTACCACCGTGTAAAACACTTGATAAACTTGGACTGATTTATTGAATATGATCAACAATGAACGTGTTTAAAATATGAGTACTAACAAGCTACTTAATTACTGACTTATTAGTGACTGAATCATTCTCATGGTCTCGCAGGACCTATTTATAATGTCTGGAATATAGTGTCAGCATTGGCATTGTGGGAAATGAAATGCGACCACTTGCTGATGCTGCACTATCAGCATTTTCACGAGAAGTTGTTATAGCTTGATTTTTAATATGTGTGAGACATTATCGTGAGACTGTATTCTTCGCATATAACAACTCCCCTTTTTAATAAAAAGTTGTTGCTTTGGCTGCAACATTTATCAAGCACTTTCTTTGAAATTGTTCGTGTTGAGTTGTTTTTCTTCTTCCACTGGTTCTTGAATGTTGATGCTCGGTCTTCTTTTCGGGGTGAACCTTGCCAAGGGACGAGGTGTCCTGCAAGGTCTTGATTCTGGTGGTGGTTGGTCGTTTGAGGCGGCTATACCAATTCGGATGGGTCCTCTGCGTCGTAGTGTAAGAGCCAGCTTGAATCTGACAACACATTCTTTACGGTATCTGAAATTTCGTCCAGTGAGACTCCTATACCCAGTAAACAAGCAATGGGTACTAGCTAAGCCCGGCCGCGGTAGGTTTGGTGTCCCTCAGGTGAGTCAGGTATCAAAATTTAGTAAATTTTTAAAGTATTTTACGGCGTCTGCCGTTTAAATATGTTATAACGTACCTCTAGAAGAATTGAAAAATAACTATGGCTGCTGATTTCAAAGGTTGCAACAGCCACTTTTCAAAATTCGAAAAAAAAAATTTGAAAGTATTTTACGGCGTCTGCTATTCTGGTATATTATTTATCAAACTATTTCAAGCTAATATTGTAATCTCTGTGGGCTCTTTCGAAGAGCATTTTTCCAAATGCTGGAAATATAATGCGTCCTTAAAACTTGTTGGTACAGGTTCAAATTCACAAGGAGGGATCAAGCTTGCATCAAAGCTCCGGACTTTGTTATTGGAATTTTCGTTCATATCTACAGCCTTGTAAGAATCAACGAACAACTGAAATCTCCCGTCATCAACATCGATGGATTTTTTAGCATTGTACGTACTGCAAGTGTACTTTTGGATAACATCAAACAGTTCATGTGAGGTATCCTCAGTCAGGCCAATGTCACCGAAAGCGGCGAATATTTTTTGAAATTCAACGTTATTTTTTAGTAACGTCAAAGTTTTTTTTGTCCCGATTATATGAAGCTGAATTGAAGTCACAACCAGTAAATGCGTGAAAGCTCCTCAAGCTTTTAGCTAGAAGTGGACCAAGTTATAGTAGTTTTCACAATAAATAGTATTGACTGAAGGATTATAATAAAACCAATCAGACCCTTAAGTTGTAAAATCCGAGATGCACATCATAAATGTAAAAGGACCGGATTCAGGTAATTTTGTTTCTCAGAGAGGGATTGTAGAGGATTACAGCTTATACTTCTTGTTCATTTTAGTCTTTGTATTTCATTGGAAGTGTTCACTTGTGTTACGGCGTGCAATAATTTTATAACATTTATTTGTTGTTACAGACATTAATAGCAAATATTTTATACCCCAACGTACAGAATAGGCAGTATGTGGCGTCCGTGGATAAAAAGTAATAGTGCTTCTTCCAGTGGTTCGTTAAAGAAGAATCACTTATCTTGTGACGCGAAAATCATTATAAAAAATGTGTATAGTTCCTTACTTCAGCAAGGATATAACGCGGGTGCTGCAGCAAAGGTAACCAGTAATTTGACGGAGGTGCCTCTCACTTCAGTTAGACGAATTGTTGAAAATTCCATGGAATCAAGAAAAAAGCGTAAAGATTCCGGTGTCACGAAAAGTCTAGACGACTGGGAAAAATATTTGATAAGGCGAAAAATCTACACTAAACAACAATTAAAAGTCTGAAACAGCGGCTCATCAATGACGAAACTCACATCAACTGTGGCCTCACTACTCTTTGGCGAGCTCTGTCTGCAATGGGCTTTAAATATCGCAAAATCGACAAGAGATAAGTAATAATGGAATCCACACGTTTAATCAACTGGCGTTCTGAATATATAACGTCAATAAGAAAATACCGGTCTGAAAATCGGCCAATACTCTACCTCGACGAGACGTGGTTTGACACGCATGACACCCCTTCCAAAGGATAGTCTGATTCCTCTGATAAGTGTAAAACAAAAGCACCATCAAATAAAGGAAGGAGAATCACAATATTACACGCAGGATCAGAAAATGGTTGGATCCCAAACGCTATATGGCTTTCTGCCAAAAATATTGAGGACTCTTGTGTTGATTATCACGAAGCTACGACAGCAGAGCTTTTTGAAGATTGGTTTAAAAATTGTCTGTTACCCAACATTCCGCCAAACAGCGTTATAGTAATGGACAACGCAAGCTATCATAGTCGACAATTGCAAAAAATTCCTGGCTCAAAGAATACGAAATTGGAGATTCAAAACTTCATGGCTGCAAATGACATATATTTTGAGGAAAATTATACAAAAAAGAACTTTTACAAGTGCTGCAGTCATTTTCTTTAAAAAATAACTATGTTTGTGATACAATTGCAGAAGAATTGGGACACACAGTGTTACGACTACCTCCCTACTACTGTGTGTTCAATCCCATAGAGCTTATGTGGCACTAACTTAAATCGAGCGTGCGCGGAAAAAATACTTCTCCGACTTTAAGTGGTAGTGTGGTAGAATTAATTAGGAACTGTATGAATGACATTCCTACTGAGAGTTGGAAAAGTTCTGCTAGTCATGTTATAAATGTTGAAAACTCGTACCTTTCTGTAAAATCAATTGCGCCAATTATAATTAATTTAGATGAGGATAGCGATAGCTACACTGAACTAAATCAAGAATAGAATTGTAACATTTAAATAAATTACTTGTATATCTGCTACATTATGCAAAATTCAAATTTCTAAAGTTCGACCCTGTAGCACATTTGCATCTTTTACCAGATGATTTTCTACACAATGGGATTAAATCGGGTAGTTTATTGCAGTTAATAAGCCAATACCATTTACTGTGAAAAATACTATATGTATATATTTACAGTATTATATCTCTATACTTTCAACATGCAACCAAAATACAGTGTTGCCAATCCAATGAAGTCGTTTAACGCGAAGCTGATATAGAAAATCCGCAAAATATGATAAAAAAAAAGCGCCGAGTAATTTTGAACCTCAAAAAATATATTAATCTACATCTGTTTGAAAATTCGAATTGTTATGAAATGAAAATTGTGTTTGAGTCTGATATAATCTATGAACCTGAAAATATTTTCTTGGTGTTTCAGAAAAAAAGTTTTGATTTTTTTGAAGGAATGAACCCTCGACTTCCAATCATTTCCTCAGATGATTCATAAGTTATGGATGCTTATCAAACCTTTGGCTGACAGTGTTTCTCTGATCTTTCGATTCTAGATTTGCCATCAGCTGGAAATAGAAGTTTTGGGGCAGCACGCTAGCTTCGGCCATAAAACAGCGTGTTTTGATAAAAGGAACATGAAATCTCGGAATCCGCCACTTTAAAAGTGAATCACTTATTGGTTATTTTATGTGTAATGGTCAGAAAGCCACTCTTTTCTGTTGAAGAAGTGACAATATATAAAATCCGCAGAAAATCCGAGAAAACTTCGAAGCGCAAAAAATCCACGAAGATTTTCAAAATGCGCGGATTTCGCGCTTTTTGCGCCTTATTGGCACGCTGCTGAAATATATTTGTCTGTAAACGGTTGGGCCAGGGGTGCCTTTGTGTTCGTGAAAGGAACTAAAACCTCACCATTCAGCCCTAACATAAGAAGGAAATACTTGACTGAAGAGATAGAGAGAGAGAGCATCAACTACTACTCTTACTGTACCATGTGTTTTCTAAGCATAGACTGCAGGTAATGTTTCGCTGTATAGTTACAACCGGAAAAAATGTCAGTCATTTTCAATATTAGCTTAAAAAGTTCAATGAATAATATATCAAAATAGCAGACGCCGTAAAATACTTTAAATTTTTTTTTTCGAATTTTGAAAAGTGGCTGTTGCAACCTTCAAAATCAGCAGCCATAGTTATTTTTCAGTTCTTCTAGAGGTACGTTATAACATATTTAAACGGCAGACGCCGTAAAATACTTTAAAAATTTACTTAATTTTGATACCTGACTCACCTGAGGGACCCCAAACCTACCGCGGCCGGGCTTAGCTAGTGCCCATTGCTTGTTTACTGGGTATAGGAGTCTCACTGGACGAAATTTCAGATACCGTAAAGAATGTGTTGTCAGATTTAAGCTGGCTCTTAGGCTATCGGCATTTGCAACAGATAATAATAATAATTTATTCATTCCAAAAAAGTTGGTACACAACAAAACATGTGACATATGAAGCTACAATAATGAATAAATTGAAGAACTTACGAGGCAGAGAAATTCTGCCTGTTTGTAAAAAAAAAAAAATAAAATACATCAAAATATAAATCATGAATATAACAACGCATTTAGAAAACAATAAATGTGCAATATAGTAAAAACATTGTACAATCGAATTCAAAATAATTTCATGTTTTTTCTTTAGTTTTTTTTAGTAGATCCTAAATTGGAGACATAATATTAGAAAATATATAAAAAAATACATTGTGAAATTTCAAAGGTGAGAACGGACGGATATAAAGACCAAATATGTACAGACGAAACATACAAAATTGGAGGACAATGAATGGACATGGAGATCAAAACATATACAGACGAAACAAACAAAATACTCATTATTATATTATGGAATAGTTTCATATACAAGAGAACTTTATTTGTCAATTTCTTTACGGGGTATTTGTTGAACATATAATTTCAGACCACTTTTGAACTTCATAGGGTTCGACTCGCATGTCAAGGTTTCAGGTAAAGAACTAAAGAATTTCGGACCAAGATAATGATAATTTTTTTGACCAACAGATTCGTGCATAATTGGTATCACTATTTTATTTTCAAAGCGTGTGGCATATTTGTGTTCTAAGGTAATGAGATCATTTTTTTATTTTTTCTGAGTTGCTATAACATTATCAAAAAATAGCTGTCTGGGGTCAAAAATCCCAGATTCATGATATAAGAGGTCACAAACATAGTTAATATATTTCTGTGAAATACATCTCAAGAATCGCTTTTGTATTACCTCAAGAGAGTGCAAATGAGTTTTAGAAACTCCACCCCAGCCAATAATACCATAGTTCAGATGTGATTCGACCAATGCTCTGTACAATATTATTTTTTGATTCCGACAGAAGATACTGCACACTCTTTCGAATTTGTACAAAATACACCTCAATTTATTCACCAAATGGTTGACATGGAGATCCCATCTGAGATGGCTATCTAAGATTATTCCAAGATACTTGATTTTTTTTGAGGAAGTTATGAATGTCGAGTTGGGTAAAGAGATACCATAGTCTGGCAGGCTCATATCGTACCTGCTGAATGGAAGATAGTACGTTTTGTCGGAATTCATTGATAGCAATCTGTAATCGAACCACTTTTTAACTTGAGCCAAGTATTGTTCCAGTTTCAATTTGAGATTGAACCAATCATCATCTTCACAGATTAAGACCGTATCATCCGCTCAACTGATGATTTTAGAGTGAGTATGCAATAAAAAAAGATCATTGAGGTAAACATTGAACAGTATCGGCCCTAACACCGTTTCCTGAGGTACTCCACATACTATAGCTTTTTCTTCGTCCAATACATCACCAATTCTCACTCTTTGTTCTCTATTTGATAGATAACTCTCGAGAAGATCGTTTGCCATACCTCTTATTCCAATATTTTCCAATGTTCCGAGTAAAAGAGAGTGGTCCACAGTATCAATGCTTTTTGCAGGTCTATAAAAACGCCAATTGATGGCTTCGATTCATCTGAACTGTGGTATATACTCTGTGTTAGAATTCTTATTGGGTCCTGGGTGGACATACTTTCTGAAAAACCAAACTGTGAATCCGACATCAATTTGTGCATCTTGAGAAAATCACTCAATCTCTGTTGAATGACCTTCTCCAGCACTTTACCTACACAACTCATTAAAGATATGGGCCTGTAATTGGAAATATCAGATCCATTGCCACTTCTGTGAATAGGGGTAATGTTTGTAGATTTGAGCATTGAAGAAAAATATCCTTGTTCCAATGACTTATTTATTAGAAAGGCGAGTGGTTTTAGCACAAAGTTGAACAAAAGATTGAGAGTTCCTGCCTTTATGTTATCAGGGCCTGGGGCTTTTTTATTTTTAATTGAATTATAATATTTACTTATTTCATTTTCGGTTGTAGGGTGGAGAAACATTGTGTGATCACATGACTTTTTTTTCTTTATAAATTAGGACTATCAATTTTTTTTGCCAGTATTCGTTTAAAATGTGCGAAATTTGGAATGGGTCGTGTATTTCTTCGTTCTGGACAATTATCGATTTAATTGGCAAATGTTCCTTTGGAGTGAGTACTTCGTTAACAGTCTGCCAGAGCTTTTTGGAGTCATTTTTTCTTTCGCGAATCAATTTATATAGTATAGCATTTTGGCGTTTCGAATTAGTTTGTCAACATGTTTCTTGTAATTCCGGTACTCCGGTTATTTGGGTTATTTTTTACTCTGTGATACATATAATTTTTTTTGTTCACAGAACCGACAAGGGCCTCAGTTATCCACTTCTTTCGTTTTCTTTCTTTATTATTTATTTTTATTTTCACTGTGCATTCATCTATACCTGCCTTCAGAATCTTTATAAACTCATTTGTCCATGATTCAAGGTTTTGCGAATGATATACAGTGTGCCATCTCTCATTTTTCATTTTGTCTACTGATTTTTTTTTCATTAAGCTGTTTGTAGTAGTGAATATTATCATTTGTAGTGTTTTTTTTTTTTCGAAAATTATTTGTGCAATGATTGCAAAATGATCAGTGATGAATGATTCTTACCTTATTGGCAAAATTGAATCATAGTTATGATATTTTCATTTAATAAATATGTGATCCAAATACATGTGCGTGAATTATTCTCCACTCTTGTTGGTGAATTTATCGCAGATGTATATCCGTATTCGCTCAAAAGATCCAAGTAACTTTCACATTCGCTTGATTTTTGAAGTAAATCAATATTTATATCCCCTACTATCAAATTATATGTAGCATTTTTTTTATCTTTGTCTAGAATATGATCCAATCGTTCAAGAGAAGTATCAGTAGTATAGCAAATTATTTACCATGACCGAGATCCCGGTCCCCATACATACCTTGCGTATTTCGAGCGATTTAGGGAACATAGTACGCCTATGTCGTCGTAGCGGGGTACCGGGGGGCGGGGGCCCCCAGTACCCCCTGTACTCCGCCCATGACCGCTAACGGTCGTCGTCGACATGTCGAGACATGTCGAGACCCAACGGTGAGTTCCCAGGCTCACGTGCAAGGCGGCTCTTTTGTCGGCATGTTTGTCAAAGATATGATGAATGATTAATGGGTTTTCGGGTGAATCCCCAACCGAGTTGTTTACGAAAACAAGCAAACGTGATGACTCATGCGTTTTTCCGAGAATTGCAGAAGGTCATGCGTCTCGCCGTCGCCTGAGACTTGCCAAACAAAGCACACGTGCAAACGTGATGACGTAAGCGCCGAGAATTGCAGAAGGTCATACGCAGCGTCTTATCGGAAACGTTCGGGCGGTATCGTAGAACCGCACCCATTTCGAGCGGGAATATTTGAACTTCAGGAGGTGTTTTATGACTCGGGCAATGCTTGAGGTGGGCCTAGAGGTCAACGAGATGGGCGCGGCGCCAACTTGGATATCGAAACGCACACACACACAGAGGTGAAGAGTGGAGGGGGCGTAGCCATAAGGAAAATGGTTATGATCGACGATTGTCAGTGTGAAAATGTCCTCTGAAGAATATAGACGTAAATTGAAGGAATTTGGTGCGCGAGTACGAGCTGTAGCAAAAGACTTGAAGTTTTACGAAGACAAGCTAACTTGCACGAAACAACTGGAGAAGTTGGCCATATCTGCTGCATATTGGGACAAGGTTTTCTAAAGGTACACCACTGCAGTACCACCGCAATCGCCCATAGGACCTGTCAGAAAAATTCAGCC
>JAVJAQ010002093.1:0-15648 GCA_032362365.1 Zygogramma bicolorata
CCTGTATCTCAAAAACTGTACATTAGATCTTGTTGTGCCCATGGAGACATTTGATCAGGACATCATAAACTACATTATCCTAAATTTTCAGCCAATTCGACTGGGACCCATTTTCCATAAGAACCGTGCGGGGTCCTTTCTCTTGAAATTTTTGGACTCACCGATTTTTCTTTTTTTTCTGGTTCAGTTGGTTAACTTTCAAATTGCAGTTTTTCTCGATGACACTTTAAAGAAAATTGACACTTGTCAGGCTTATCGAGGAAAAGTTCGAGAAATTTCTGACAGTGGTGTCATTGGATCCTTTTGGGCGTAGTATTTGAAAAATTAGACTTGGTACATTTGTGATGAGTATTGTGTATGCCGGTAACGATTTGAATATACTATGTATATTGTGTGTATAAATCAACTCGATTCGATTTAAAAAAAGTAAAGTTTCGAACCTACTTTACCTCCTGGCTACACCTTCAAATTTTGCTTATGTCAATCTCTTTCACCTTTTTTTGGATCTTAACTAGTTGCTATACGGTAGCTCATAATTTTCTGTTTTATATATATATATATATATATATATATATATATATATATATATATATATATATATATATATATATATATATATATATATATAAATGAGACTTTGCCGAAACGTTGTGACAATTATCCTTCAGAGGATCAAAACCACAGAACACGGAATGAAACCCGAAACATATATATATATATATATATATATGAATTTTGTGTTATAGACCCCCCCCTTGAACTGATCCTGGATCCGCCACTGTTTTCCAGTTTGCTGCAATATCATTCTTGAGGTCAAACCATCGTTATACCCATTTCGTATGATGCTCGAGAATGGAAGCGATGACTATCAATTATCATCAAGTCGCTTTTTCTGGTGTGAAGATCAAATACATTCAAAGGGGCAATCAAACCTTCCAAGATACGCCTAACGCCACAGTTCGATCAGGAGTCATCAAATGAGTGTGGTTCCATTCATTCTCGTCTTCAACTGATGGAAGGCAAGAACACAAGCCAAAAAGGTGGTTATTTTTGTTAGAAATGCCACAGATTCATCGAGAAAAACATACAAAAATAGAACCCCATGCTGAATGGTAATGGTTCGGACTTCCGTTGTCGATATTATAAACACTGTTGAAACCTGTTGCTAAAAACGAAATGATAAAAATACAAATCAAGTAAAAAAAATCAAAGTTTTTGGTCAATAATGAAATTAAGGATTGATTGATCAAATAAAATGAATAAAATAATATTTTTTCTCAATCAATCCTCAATTTCATTATTGACCAAAAATTTGTTTTTTCTCACTTCATTTGTATTTTTTTATCCTTTCGTTCTTAGCAACAGCTTTCAATAGAGTTAATAATATAGACGAGATAAAGTCCGAACCATTACCATTCATAAATAGAACCCCCAGTTGAAAGTATGCCAAGATTTCATAACCCTTATTTAAGGCATATTCTGATATTTCTAATTACTATTGAGGTCAATGGGCCTGATGCGATTCCTACAAAATGTTATGAAACGTTCCCTTGAACAAAAACCAGTATCTACCATTTCATAACATTTTCGAAACGAAGGTGATTCGGTAGGACCAGAGAGAATAGAAAAGGTAACTGATATAGTGCCTATTGAACATTTGGCCGCGCCTATTTTGAAGTGGCATGCCATATTATTTTATCGTTCCTTGATATTGGTTTGTTACCCTTTAAACGTTCACGCCGCTGGCGTAAGATAGAATGATTTGGGTTGATTGAGATTTGGTGTTTTTGGATTGGTGGTGAGAGGTGACAGAACTTTGACAAGAAGAAAAGTCATGAATTATTAGAGAGAATTTTGATCATCAGCGTTCCGAGTTGAATACAAAATCAATTCTGTTCCCACCAAGGGGGAAAAGCAGCTGAACCATCAAAGCAAAGAACGTAAGGGAGGCATTTGAGGCAAAGCACGAGTAAATAATCCAAGGTAGGATCCATCCAATTGCTCATTTCTTCATGTGAATACACCTCACTGAAGCCTTTGTGGGATTCGTAATAAATTGCTGAACTTGCATCAAAGTGCTATTGTGTAGGTACCTACTCGTTTTGCATCGAAAGAGCTCTGGACTTATTCGTGTCATAAAAAAATCGGGACTAATTATTGATTTTGAGTTAGCGTTAGAAATTAAGCTGTCCTAACGTAGGTGGAATTGCTACTGATATTTTCAATAAACATTGTTTCGAGTTTATAAAAGGCATTGGTTTTTCCTACTTCAATCAACAGCACCCATTTGAAATATGAGCCTGTTACACATTTGAAGAGAGCACAAAAAGAGAGCACAAGAAGACATCTGAACGATATCTATGCTGTTTCTAGCTCATGACAACGATCTCTTGCGAGCGACTTCTTGCTCAGTGTTGTAGATTTTCCATATTTGCTCATAGAACAAGTATCGGTAGGAAGTGTCTTCACTGATAATAGGGACGTTTTCGGGGTTTTCACTAACTGATGACCTGAATACTATGTACGAATGAGGTTTCACCAACATATAGGCACACTGGGAATTCTAGATTTCATTCAGGAGGTGATAATACCGTCGCAATGTGAACGATTTATTTCTTCTCATTTATTGCATCCTCAGCAATTAAAACACCTGTTGAATATTCCTATCGATGTCCAGTCAAGAGCGCCCTGGTGCATATCAGCATACACAGTATTTTTTGATAACATTCCTGTATATATTATGCCAACAGTGTTTTTTTTTCATTTTCATTGCCAGCAAGTTATGGTGCTGTTGATCCTCGTCTATCTATCTCAACAGATGTGTAACAGATATGATATTACTTTTTCTGATATTTTCAGCCTAGTCAACCTCATTCTGCTCTTCTCTTCTATTATGTGGATAGTAGCAAAAAGTTGTTTTCGAAACTCAACCTCATTCCTGTATTGAGTTAGATTTGAAAATCTATCGATTTGAAACGACTATATGTCAACATACGATATAAGTGGATGATTTTGTGAAAGCATGATGTGATATGTAACATTTTGAAATATACCCGTGATATAACCGCAACAATGTTGTGTTTTCATTGAATTTTTAATATTTCCGTTCTCATACTATTCAGAAAAGCAATGGAAATGGATTTACGTTCTCATACAAAGAGCGAATAATTCCGTTAAAGTTGAATACTATCGAGAGATTGATTCTACCGAATGAAAATGAGGTGTTGAAAGTGGGTGAGGTGAACCAATATTACCAAAGAGTATTCAAATGGTATTAAGAATTGTAATTTTGGTAACAATCTGCATAATTTTTTGTCAGATTTCTCTGAAGTGAATTTGTCCACACCTCTGAGTTTAACTATGAACAATGTATCAGGATTTGATGGTTTCAGTCGGTGCAACGATTATAAAATCAGATTGGCAATCGATTCCAAGGTGTGTTTCTTGCAACCTTGAATACGGAATCTCGGGAAGTCAAATATTCGTGAGCTCTTTGTAAAGGAACGTTCCTTTTTCAAGCATATGAAATTATCAAATCCATCGATGTGTGTACTTGACATTTGATTTGAGAGGTATCAATAGTTCAAGAGGGCCGTCAGCTGGTACGAAAAATACGGAATATGACAAAAAAACTAATAGGTATATATACCGAGGCAGAAAGTGTTGTTTACCGAGGGGAATTCCGAGGTAAGTTATTTCCTGAGAGAAAAATCTTTTGCCGCTGTTATATACTATTTTATTCACAATCATTCGAAATAATTTCATAAAATGAACAAGAAATTAGTATTTCAATACATTTTGTGTTTCGAATAGGCATATAATAATATACATCTATGAACATTCTGGTTCCGTTGCAATTAATGCATTTGACATTGAAATAATATGTCACAAATCTGTCATAAAGATATTGCTGAAAGTAGTCAATGGATAACTAAGTGGCATTTTGACCTATATCTTCATTCGACGAATATAAGAGATTTAAACTCATTAATTTACCCCACTACAACATGAGAATAAATTAATAATTTTATATATATATATATTTATATATGATGTTAATGTTTTTACACAACTTCAACTTGAATAACATCAATTGTGGCAAATGGAACAAATGTCAGTAATAGTCACATCTAACGATCCATCAATAATTGAGTTGAGTGACTGGGTATCGACATCAAAATATCAACAAACAGCATTTCCAATTTGCTGTCTTTTCACCGACTATGATATTCCTAATCTTAGGAAATATACCCAAGCTTGTGTTCTCTCCATCAATTAGATTGAATAACTAAAGAGCAAATCAAATCATAATTGGTGATTATTTGATATGAAACTCAGATACCTAAACTTATCTATGTACCCACTTACCAACAATAACAGAGGAAATACCCAGCCTGTATTTCACGACCACCAACCAATAAATTCAAAAAATTCACAACACGTTCACGTGTGACCACATGTACAATGAAAAGTTCAATTCACTCACACGCAGACTAACATAAACTGACTGATACAACAACAAACTGACGAAGTTTCTTCACTGCAACGCTTTCAATGAAACGCGAAGTACCCCCTCCAGAAGTCGTTCTGCATGGAGCACTTATCGTGGCTGATGGTACTAATTGTTACGTCAAAGGATAAACGATAGTCCGGTCGATTGGTCTGGTTTAACTGCGCAGTTTGAGGAAATGAGCTGGAGAGTTCGATGATGCATAGGCGAGTAACCTGTACGATATTATGGGGTACGTATATAAAGTTGGCACAGCCGTTTTGGAAAAACTCAAAAAATCATGCACTGCGTATATTTTATGAAAAGTAAATAACTAATTTATAATATTGCTTGAGATTTTTAAATCTCGTGATTTGAAAGAAAAATAAGGTTTGTTATGTGAAGTTGGAAGTCTATCTTCTCACACCGGCAAGATATGATGAATCGAAACCTCATCATTTTACTTTCAATTAAATTAGTACGACAAAAACTTGAGAGAACACATGCTGAGAATCGGCATAGTTTTGAAATCAAAGGATTGGCTGAACATAAATATATTCATTCAATGAGCGTTACCTGTTTTCATCCATTTGATGTCAATTTATAATTTGAGAGATTATGAAAAGAGTATTCGCAATGACCATATTCAAACATGTTGAGTATGCAATTCTTTTCACTACCCTATTGCATAACTCCAACGAGAACGTATAACATGGGAGTTTCTCAGATACCTTCAGAGGTTTCAATAAAGAAGTTTCAGAAATGAAAATTATTATCTGGAAAATGTCTAACTGAACGCCAGAGAGTACGCCCAAAATTTTTTACCTTCACTTCCAAATTCAATGACATACATGGAATGCATATAATTTCAAATTCTGTTGGAGTTTGTTCTTAGTCGAAATAAGAAATAATATTTTCTATTTTTTCAATTATAAAATTTCCATTCAAAACCTCGGAAATACATTGGGTGCAGGACCATTATCGAACAAAACATTTCCTCAAAAATATTAGGGCGACAAACGAAATAGTTTGGAGTTTTTGTATTTTGGAAAGAGCCACTTACGTGTGATTTTTTAACGTGTATATTTGGCAAAGAAATGTGAAACAGAAAAGTTTGGCTGGTGGGTGAAATGTCCATGTTTTCTGTTTTTTCAGGTTCTTACCAAATGGAAAACAATGACTCGTAATGCATCGCATATAGCAAGGCAGATGAGATTCAAATCAGCACTCACCTACTTTGGATAACTCGAATTTGAATTTCTAGGTATATAAGATTTTGACGAGCTGAAAAATGGTTCGAAACAGTGGAATTTTCTATATGATTTTTTTTATTGGTGTACTGATGTGATGATCATTAAAATTTATAAAAGTAGCAAATCAATGTTGTCAAGAAGATGAATATGGTAATGATTTGAAAAAGTTTATGTTAATCATTGGTTGACTTGAACTATTTTGTTGTAGAGTATCAGAATCTACTGGAGAGTGGTCATATTTGGTGATATTTGAAGAGGAATTCCATCAAAATTTCTTTGTCATGAATGATGAAGTAACAGGCAAAATAGCTAAGAACCTTCACACAACAACAATTGGCCAAATTGTATATATATCATATGTACTATGTGTAGAATAACTGTTACCAGCTTGGAATTATTCAAAAAAATGTGTGGCTATAACCATCTTTTTTTTTGACGAATTGAGGGATGAACAATGAAAATGATTAAAAACGAAAGTTCGTTTTCATTTAGATATATTGCTCAATTCCACATTCCTTTATAGAAGTTGAACAGTTCGACATAACGAAAACGTAAATTACTTGAAAGTGCGTTCTGAATTTAGTAAATTGTTCTAAAAATTGTTCGTTATCGTTAACCAGCTGACGAACGTCAACCCTCAGAAGTCGAAACTTGTGCGAGAAATGGATCAACGAGGCCTTACCTTTTAACGTGCGATCACCCAGCACGGTGACCCAGCGAGGATTCGAACCCCGGCCTTCCGCTTGATAGGCAGATATGCAGTAAATGATAATGAATCATTTGTTTGCATGCTCAGAATTGAAACTTCGATCGAAAATGATTTCTTTACGAACAGAAAGAACTGAGATTCCCCCAACTTCCAAAATTATAAAATATTTGACAAATGTCAATTACCAAGATTACCTACAAGAGATATTGGGATTTGTACGGGAATTTGCGTGTCAGTTTTGAGAACGGAAGCGGATTTAGTTTCCGAAACGTTAAACGATAAGTATATCCATATATATATATATATATATATATATATATATATATATATATACAAAGTTGTTTTTTCTATATCAGGGCTTCGGTCTGAAGAAAAAGATTACTCTTTTTAGCTACCCGAGCTTTCGCTAATTTTTATTAGCTTTTTCGAGGGCTACAATATAAAATGGACATCAAAAAGTATAAATATAAAAATGGAAGGTACATACTTGTGCTATTTGAGGTTTTTTTTGTGAATGAAATGTAAAGATAAAACATGAGATGTGTAAATTTTGACAATGAAAGGTGAAGTTATTGATTTGGAAATTTATAGTGTTCTTTTCACTGATGAAAGTTATATACAAGATGTATTTATTTGTTTAATAGAAACGAATAAATTTTACTGAGGTTTTCAATATCTGATTTTTTGTTCATGTTGTTTTTTCTCGTTTTAATTTCAGTCATTTCCAAAAAGAGACGTTTGTTCAAGTTTTTTTCAATATGAAGAATTTTTGTGTTATTATAATCAATTGTATGATCATTCTCAATAGAATGTTTGGTTAATGCACATGAATTTTGTCTCATATTTCTACAATCACTTTTGTGTAGAGCTATTCGTGTTTTCAAATTATTTTTTGTTTGACCAATATATTTTTTGTCACAATCATTGCAAGGAATTTCGTACACTACGTGAGATTTTTCAAAAAGTGGATCTTCATCTTTCAATTTTGAATGTAATTTGTTCAAAGGTTTTATTTTTCTTTGTGAAATTTTGATATTGTTTTCTTGTTTAAATACATTTATGATTTTGCTTGATAATTCTGGAATATATTCCAGAATTATCAAGCAAAATCATAAATGTATTTAAACAAGAAAACAATATCAAAATTTCACAAAGAAAAATAAAACCTTTGAACAAATTACATTCAAAATTGAAAGATGAAGATCCACTTTTTGAAAAATCTCACGTAGTGTACGAAATTCCTTGCAATGATTGTGACAAAAAATATATTGGTCAAACAAAAAATAATTTGAAAACACGAATAGCTCTACACAAAAGTGATTGTAGAAATATGAGACAAAATTCATGTGCATTAACCAAACATTCTATTGAGAATGATCATACAATTGATTATAATAACACAAAAATTCTTCATATTGAAAAAAACTTGAACAAACGTCTCTTTTTGGAAATGACTGAAATTAAAACGAGAAAAAACAACATGAACAAAAAATCAGATATTGAAAACCTCAGTAAAATTTATTCGTTTCTATTAAACAAATAAATACATCTTGTATATAACTTTCATCAGTGAAAAGAACACTATAAATTTCCAAATCAATAACTTCACCTTTCATTGTCAAAATTTACACATCTCATGTTTTATCTTTACATTTCATTCACAAAAAAAACCTCAAATAGCACAAGTATGTACCTTCCATTTTTATATTTATACTTTTTGATGTCCATTTTATATTGTAGCCCTCGAAAAAGCTAATAAAAATTAGCGAAAGCTCGGGTAGCTAAAAAGAGTAATCTTTTTCTTCAGACCGAAGCCCTGATATAGAAAAAACAACTTTGTGTACAAATAGACGGTCGAGAATACTTATCATCTATATATATATATATATATATATATATATATATATATATATTAGTTCACATAATTTTTTTGATATGCAAAATTTGAGTTATACTAGAAGTTGCTGACTAATTGGACTTGTTCTATCCAGAAAGAACAGCTTTTCAATAAACGCAGCAACTTTTCGGGGTAGATCGAAAATCTGCCCTTCTACACTTGTATAGATTCGAATATTAATTCAAATTTTTTCAGCTTGTGGTAAGTTACAATACCCAGAAAATTACGGAACAAATATCGATCCACCACAAAAAATGACGTTCAAACAGTACCACTAAAGATTATTATAATGTATGTACTTTTTCGAATAGGAATGTATCATTTCTAGAATTTTGCTATCTGTGTGTACGAAAGAGTGAGACAGATTTCCAACCTTGTCCCTGAATTTAACCAATTGCTCATATACAAATGGAGTTGAAACGCAATCGACAAGACTCAATGAGGTTTTCTCGTCTGCAGTTGTAAACTGAATCTCGATGAAGGATCTGGAATAACAGCGAATATGTCAGTTAACAAGCTAGTGACCAGCACAGTTGTTCATCATGTGCAGTGACATAAATAGTTGTTTGATTAATTGAATGCCTAGATACGCAATCAAAGCTTGGAAAAATTGCTCACTCATTAGTATTTTTTATTGAATATATTATAAGTGAACAGGTTACATTTATAATTCCATTGGTGGAGGTGCAAAGATGGTTTGGCTCGAAAGAATTCATACTATGTGCCTGAATGTTGTCAGCTATACAAGGTGTTTCAATAATGCATTGTTTGATACTTCGATAACACGAAATCGATATCGATGGAGAAAAGTTTCGAATGAGAGTTGTATGACACCAGGAACGCCATATTTCAAAATCAATTTCATATGTACTGGGGATCGCATATTTTCGTGAGAGCAAGCGTTATAAATTTTTATATTTTTTTATATGAGAAAACCTTTTGGTTTTTCTGTCGATACCATGGTCCCATAGTTTCCCGCTAACAGATGAGTTCAAAATGTTCAATGTGTATTCATTAGGAATAAGATATAACATTTTGGTGTCCTCGGATAGGTAATTTCCTGTAGAATGCGAAGACAAACTACAGGGTGTTCCGTTTATGGAAGTCGCACAAACTTTGGAATTGACGAAAATCAAAGTAATATACCAAGCACCTCTCATAAATGTTTCTTAAACGATTGCATGTTATATCGGTGTTCTCTGAGCCACCTTACCAGAAAATTTTCATATCTCTGATGAAATAGCTCAATGACAGCTGTTTTATTCGGAGTCAGTAGTCATTCCAAATTTTACAAAATATATATATATATATATATATATATATATATATATATATATATACAACTTAGCAATGGCGTTCTTCCACAATAAAAAAAATATCTGAATGTGGCCTTCTTGTTGTATAATAACTTTCATTTGAAACTTTATATGTATTCGCATTATCGATATATCAAGCCAATATGCACTATTGGAACACCTTGTACCTATATATTTTTTTCTGTAGTGAAAAATGAAGGAATTGAAGGACTCATAAGGAGATAATGTCGAATAAACATCAATATATCATTTCATAATAAAATTAATGCATCGATCTGTCTTTTGTTTACTATATTATATATACCTGATTTCGACAATGCATATTTTCACGGATATAATGACTGACCCCTGAAACTGAGTTATGCTTTCATTTATTTCTGACAACGACAGTTATTTTTGTATTGAGTGCGTGGAATGAGTGTTTCTATAATAGCACATGGGAGTTTTTGAAAATTCTCTCGAATTTGCCACAAAACCGCGAATTTTATAAACGAAATACAGACAAATTTTGTTGCAGGACTTTGAATGTGAATTTACATCTTCTGAAATATATTTGAAATAAATACTTCCATTAACTCTTAACATGTTTTTTTGTCCCGATAAGTCATCGGACACCTTCACAGCATCCAGTGGCCTTTCTGTATCGTTACTATAGCAACGCTTTGTTGACACGCCGCGTGTTTGACTTTATTTGCTCGTAGTTGTTTCAGTTTCAAATTATTTTCAAGAAGATGGATGTTGATTATGATAGTGGTAGTGATAGTCCATCAGATATATCTGAGAAAGCAAATGCAATAGTATCTAATATCCAAGTTAGTATATGAGAAAACATATGACCAATTCCGTGAATGGTCAATCTTCTACGTTGTGTTATCAATGTTGAAGAGTACATTGAATGTTAAGGAAAATATTGATACAAGGAATTTTTCAAAATTGGTCAGTTTTGGAATAGTATCTGACTCGGTTTCTTCTGCTATTCAAAGAATTTCCTCACACAAATTCAGAACGCGTTTCACAAAGGCATTGTTCGAATTTGACAAAACATTGATTTGGCAATGAGCTGACGAACTATCTGGTCACCTAATGTGTTAGTATATCATGAAAGTAGTAAAGTGAGTGATTTCTGTTTTGATTTACATAGAATTGCCAGGCCTAAGAATAAACGGTACAAATCGAAAAATAGACTTAATTCAACTCAACTGAAAATATACATATATCAAACGTGACATTCAATAATTTTCTATGGAGACCCCTTGGTAACTCATAAGAAAACAATTTTGTTCAAGAAAGCAACACACTAAAATAATTCAGTTTACTTCATAACACTTTTCCTTAAACTGAATTCAACTCAATATGAAGAACATCAACACTGATAACCCCTAATAGACTCCTCAGCCTCTCGAATCTTTGTTTGCACAAAGGTTTGGTAAGTATATCAGCTATCTGCTCCTTGCCACTAATATGTGCTACTTTGAAAACATTTTCGAGTACTTTCTCCCTTATGAAGTGATATCGAACGTCGATGTGTTTCGACCTTTGATGGAATTCTGCATTGAGCACCAATTTCACAGCACTAGCGTTGTCTATCCAAAGAATGGGAGATTCTATCTTCTCATCACATATCTTATCAAGCATTCTTTGCAACCATACTAATTCTTTTGCCGCCTCGCTAGCAGCTATGTATTCAGCTTCCATCGTGGAGAGAGCCACAACACGTTGCTTCTGTGAAAACCATGTGACTGCTGCATTGTTCAGTTTTGAAATGAAACCTGAATATGATCTGCGAGTTTCTACATCATTGGCATAATCAGCATCACTATAGGCTTCTAATTGACCAAAACCTCGTCTGTAAAGAATTCCACATCCAGCAGTTCCACGAAGATACTTCAAAATGCGTTTGACGTTGTCCCAATCTCTTTCTGTCGGATTTGCCAGAGCCTGGGATACATAATGAACAGAAAAAGTGATATCCGGTCTGGTAGCAATCGAAAGATACATTAAACGTCCAACAGCTGAGCGAAACGGAACTTTTTCACTCAAGTATTGATTGTTATCATCTTTTCCTGTCACTTGGCATTTCTCAATTGGTGTTGTAACAGGATTCGACTGGTCCATCTTGAATTTCATCAGAATATTTTTTGTATATTGTTCTTGACTGATGAAATAGCCCAAATTTTCAATTTGGTTGATCTGGAGCCCCGAATAAACTTTTGCAGAGCCAATTGTCAACTTGAATTCTTTTTTCAAAACATTCAAGAAAGTTTGATTCGTTTCCTGGTTACGACCGGCTACTGGACCATCATCTACGTATAGAACGACTAGAAGTTTTACACGGTCATTTCTGTAAAACAAACATGGATCCGCTGCACTCTGATGAAGGCCTTGTCCTTTTAGATATTCAGCAAATCGATGATTCCAACATCTCGGAGATTGTTTCAAACCATAAAGGCTGCGATTCAATTTACAGACTCTGTTTGTTCCATCTTCATAGGCTTTCGGCTGCTCCATGTATATCTCCTCCTTTAACTTTCCGTAGAGAAAGGCGGTTTTGACGTCAAATTGTGACAGATATAAATTTTCTGCAGCAGACACAGCCAAAACAGTTCTGATTGTATCAAATCGAACCACTGGAGCGAATGTTTCTTCGAAATCGATACCAGCCCCTTGTGAAAAACCTTTAGCTACTAATCTAGCCTTGAATCGGAGATCACCCTCAAGGTTATCTTTTATTTTGAAAATCCAGCGGTTTTTCACGATTTTTCTTCCTGCGGGTAAGTCCACCAAGTCCCAAGTATTGTTTTCATTCAGAGACTGTATTTCATCGTCCATGGCCTGTTTCCATTTTTCTGCAGAATTCGAAGTTAGTGCTTGCTCGACCGTCTCTGGTTCTTCTTCAGCATATAAAACGAAGTCTTCATATCTGGTAGGTTTGATCAACTTCGATCTATCTCGTAATCCATATCCTGGAGTTTCCGTTTCAGATTCATCTGATTCACAATCTGGCATGTGAATTATTTCTTCATCATTCTGACTGGGACCAGAAACAGTTTCGTATATAGGGACAGAAGTTTTAACAGTTTCTTCTGGTTTGAATACAACATCTCGACTAAGGATCACATCGTTTTTCTCAGGAAACCAGACTCTAAAGCCATCCTTATTGCCGCAGTAACCAACGAGAAGAGCTTTCTCACTTTTCTTGTCCCATTTTTGTCGTCGTTGTTTCGGAACATGTACAAAACATTCAGTTCCAAAAATTTTGAGATAGTGAACAGGCGCCTTTTTGCCAGACCAGAGCATAATGGGTGATTGTCCTTCAACTGACGTTGGACCTGACCTATTCAAGACGTATGAAGCAGTGTTCACAGCCTCTGCCCACAATTCTTCTGGCAAATTCTTTGCATGCAGCATGGACCTTGCTGCTTCCACAAGAGTGCGGTTTTCTCTTTCTGCTCCACCGTTTTGTTCCGGTGTATAGGGCATTGTTATTCGATGATAGATGCCATATTTCCCGACTAAAGCCCTAACATCCCTGTTAACAAACTCCTTGCCACCGTCAGATATCAGTTCTTTAACAGGATGACCGTTGACTTTGGCTTCTGCGAGAAATACTTCCAACTTGTGTTTGACCTCTGATTTTTCTCGAAGAAAATACACTGCTCGGAACTTGCTGAAGTCGTCCTTGAAGCAAACGAAATATCTACTTCCACCAATAGAATTCTTTGGCATTGGACCACAAACATCGGCGTGGACTATTTCCCCTGGTTCTATTGCTCTGCACGTTCGCGAAGCAAAACTTGAACGATGCTGCTTACCATACAAACAAGCATCACAAAGCTGACTTGAATTCCTAGATTTTTCAGGATTTGTTGAACATGACGTTTATTTTGATGGGCGAGTCGTTCATGCCAGACTTGAAGTATATCATCACCAGAAACTTGAGCTTCAGCAATATGATATATATAGATTTTATACGCATATGCATGAAATATAGATCATTTCTTCGAATGCCGCTTGCAACGATGATGATGCATTCATTTCGGTCTAGACTCGAAGTCATTCCGCGGTCAACAACGGAAGGAATCGAAAATAAATTTCTGCCCACTTTTGGAACGTACCAAACGTCTTCAAGATGATTTCGAATCCACTTGCCATCAACGCACATTTCAACGTTGATATTTCCACTTCCAAGTGCTTGCATACGTTCGCCATTTCCAACTATGACAAATTGAGGGATTGCAAAACTCTTGTAAAAGGTAAACCAACCTCTGTGTTTTGTCATGTGGTGCGTGGCACCTGAGTCAGCTATCCATGCAATATCTGGACTGAGCTCACACAAGAAGTTCTCGATTGTAACAAAGGCCAACCCATCAGATTTCTCGGCTTTATGATTACTTTTTGTTACAGACTTCTTACAGTCTTTCTTGAAATGACCTTTTTCACCACAAGAATAACACTTGAAAGGATGAGACTTTCCCTCTTTCTTGATATTCTTCACTTTATAAGTAAAAACTGACTTCTTCGGTACATTTCCTGACACGAATGCGGTGGTATTCTGAAGTTCACAAGAATCACGCTCCTTCAGACGTATTTCGACCGAAGAAAGTCTTTCTCGGAGAAGCATTATTGTTCCCTGTTCTTTCGGCACTGATTCCCATGCGTTCGTGAATTCAAAATACTCTGATGGCAAAGTGTTCGACTCTATTCAGGAACAACGACTCTGGGAGCTTAACTTTGTCTTCTTTCCAGGTCTCGTCTTGCAATTCGACCCATAGTTTTTCCAGTTTAGCTATGTGTCTGGCGATAGTTTCTGAAGAATCCTTTTCTTTGACTCCAAAAAACTGGTTGAAAAGTCTATCTTGCCTTTGTTCAGTCCGCTGCTCGTAGATGCTGTGTAGTTTCTCCCACATTTCCATCGAAGAGTTACACATATTGATTAGTTGTCTAACTTGCGAACTGAGGCTGGATACTATGATATTCTGAGCTGAGTATTCGGTTTTATTGTACGATTGTCTCGATTTGTCATACTCTAACTGCTCTTTCTCAGAAGCACCTTCTTTGAGCACAGGATTTTTCAACTTTCCCTCGACTGCATCCATTGCACCAAGCGCTTGCAGCTGGATTTTTACTTGGAATTTCCAATCGACCCAATTCGATTGACCTTTTAGTTTGTCGACTAGAAACTTTGGAACCTCCATTTTCACTCGTGGGAAACCTCTTGGGATACTATCCTGAGGTGAAGACAAATTCGGCAAAACTCGCTCTGATTACTTTGTTTATTCTTAGTTGTACAGCTCTGGGCCCATAACCTGTTTTGATTTACACAGAATTGCCAGGCCTAAGAATAAACGGTACAAATCGAAAAATAGACTTTATTCAACTCAACTGGAAATATACATATATCAAACGTGACATTCAATAATTTTCTATGGGGACCCCTTGGTAACTCATAAGAAAACAATTTTGTTCAAGAAAGCAACACACTAAAATAATTCAGTTTACTTCATAACAATTTCCATAATCTCGCAAACCAAGGTTCACACGTTGATAAAATTGCGTTTCAATAAGATACTTACTTTCAAGATTCCTCAGTTTTCTTCGGTCGACTTTAACTACTGTTCCTGATCTTCGAAATATCGTAGTTATCACTTTTTTTTCTACTTCAAACGAAAGGAATGGATGCGCAAAAATGATATAGAAATCAGAAATAGTCAGAGAACACACCTAAAGACTGGCTTTGGATTGGGAAACAATTAAATTACTCCCTTTAAGAACCCTGCACTAGCTCGTCCTGTCCTGAAAGAATTGGTCCGAGATGATTCAATGGTAACGTAATAAGTTAAATAGTTAATGTATATTTCATTGCGGAAAATTGCATAGCAAAACTTCATGATATGGATCTGTCACTTCATGACACGAAAGTGTCACCTTCTGGTACAGTTATATTAGGGTTGCAAGAAACTGAGGGATTATTAATTATTGTGACA